>JABTXL010001072.1:2096982-2134851 GCA_025134845.1 Neodon shergylaensis
AATGTGGTATTTTGTTTTGCAATGCATATGGCAAACAAATGGCCCTCAAAAAAGAGAAGAGGAAAAAGAAGAGGAAGGAGATTACTAGTCAATAACAGCTCTTAATATTTGTGGGATCTCGTGCACTCTGAATGGACAGCTAAGACAACCAGCATGGTATCAATCTTGGTCTTCTGCATCTGGATGACAATTGTGTAGTTTGGTCTTATGTGGGGCCCTTAGCAGTGGGATCAATACCTGTCCTTGATACATGAGCTGGCTCCTTGGAACCATTTCCCTATGGTGGAATGCCTTGTTCAGTCTTGATGTGGGGAGGAACTTGGTCCTGCCTCAGTTTGATGTACCATGCTTTGTTGATTCCTATGGGAGGCCTTACCCTATGTGAATGGAGAGTGCTTAAGAGAAGATGGGGAATTTGGTGAGGGGAGAAGGAGTGGGAAGAGAGGTGGTAGTGAAAACTATGTAAAATAAATTTTAAAAAATTAAAAAAACAGAAAATAAGAAAGCAGCCTTTGTAAGGATATTGTAATATAGCATTGTGAAATTCATTTGTTTTTTATTTGGTTTAATATTTTATTTTACTCCATAATTGCTTGAAGTTTATATAAAGATACCATTTCTTGTGTATCCTTTACAGTGTTAGAAGTTCAAAAATATATGCTTATTTCATATGTACATTTTAATGGAGTGATCTCTTAAAATATTATCAAACAAACCTTAATTGCTAATTAGCATTCTTATAAAGTGTGGAGTCAAATATTTTCATATGACAAAGTTAATTAACTTTTCACAAAATAAACATGAATTTTCAAAAATGCTGTGATGGATACAGGTAGACATAAATTCTGATTTAAATAGCAGGTTTAGTGCTGAAATTGCTAGTTTCATTGGTGAGCATTTTTAAAAGTGTACATTATTTCCAATATGATATCATAAATATATTAAATGTAAATAAAAAGCATTAAATTGTTCAAGAAATTATCAACTATTAGTATAAATGTCAGACAGATATCTTTTATTTCATCTTGTTGCTTTTAACAAGTTAATAGGACGAGTGGGGCTTTCTAAACATTCCTAGCAACACTATTATAGCACCTACACTTTACTATACAGACCCTTAACACTAAGTACAATAAATAAAACATGAAAACTCCATGTTAACCCAGAGAAATCAATAACATTTGACAACTAAATGGGTGTTTTGCTCAGAATCTGTGATGTCTGATTTGTTCTTAGCCCACTTTCTTTATTACAAAAACACAACATAGAATATTCAAGTGCCCATTGTGATAGATTACATAAGACAGTAATATAAAGCTTGAAAGATGTATGAAATATAGGATAATATTAAGTGTACTAGACAAAAGGTTAAGAATCAATCAAAAAAGAAGAACGTATTGCTGGTTAGTTTTTATCACCTAGCTATATCTGAGAAGGCTTTCATAAAAATAGACAGTAGTCAAGTCTGTAGAGGAATTTTCTTGATCATTGATTGAAGAAGAAGGACCCAGATCATTGTGGGTAGGTAGTTCCTTCCTGTGAAGAACATCATGAGTTGTCAAAGAAATCAGCTGAGCAAGCTGTGGAAGGAGGTTGCTTGTTGATTTTTAGCTGCTCATCCCCAAAATAATCACACAGAAACTATATTAATTAAATCACTGTAAGATGATATCTCAAAGTTGTTTTGATTTGCATCTCCCTAATCGCTAAGGAGGTTGAGCATGACCTTAAGTGTCTTTTGGCCATTTGAACTTCTTCTGTTGAGAATTCTCTGTTCAGTTCAGTGCCCCATTTTTTAATTGGGTTAATTAGCATTTTGAAGTCTAGTTTCTTGAGTTCTCTATAAATTTTGGAGATCAGACCTTTGTCTGTTGCAGGGTTGGTGAAGATCTTCTCCCAGTCAGTAGGTTACCTTTTTGTCTTAGTGACAGTGTCCTTTGCTTTACAGAAGCTTCTCAGTTTTAGTAGGTCCCATTTATTCAATGCTGCCCTTAATGTCTGTGCTGCTGGGGTTATATCATCTTACACCTGTCAGAATGGCGAAAATCAAAAACACCAATGATAGCCTTTGCTGGAGAGGCTGTGGAGGAAGGGGTACCCTCATCCATTGCTGGTGGGAATGTAATCTTGTGCAACCACTTTGGAAATCAGTGTTTCGGTTTCTCAGGAAATTCGGGATCAACCTACCCCTGGACCCAGCAATACCACTCTTGGGAATATACCCAAGAGATGCCCTATCACATGACAAGAGCATTTGTTCAACTATGTTCATAGCAGTATTATTTGTAATAGCCAGAACCTGGAAACAACCTAGATGCCCTTCAATGGAAGAATGGATGAAGAAAGTGTGGAATATATACACATTAGAGTACTACGCTGCGGTAAAAAACAATGACTTCTCGAATTTTGCATGCAAATGGATGGAAATAGAAAACACTATCCTGAGTGAGGTAACCCAGGCCCAAAAAGATGAACATGGGATGTACTCACTCATAATTGGTTTCTAGCCATAAATAATGGTCACGGAGTATATATTTGGTGAACCTAAAGAAGCTAAATAAGAAGGCGAACTCAAGGAAAAACATATAATTATCCTCTTGGCTATGGGAAGTAGACAAAATTGCCGGGTAGAAAATTTGGGATCTTGGGGGTGGGGTGGGATGGGATTATCGGGGGATGGGGAGAGAAAAGGGAGAAGGGGAGGATGAGGGAAACTTGGGGAAACAGGTTGATTGGGATAAAGGAAGGTTGGATAGGGGAGCACGGAAGCACAATTCTTAGTTAAGGGAGCCACCTTAGGGTTGGCAAGAGTCTTGAACCTAGAGTGGCTCCCAGGAACCCAAGGCGAGGTCCCCAGTTAGTTCCTTGGGCAGCTGAGGATAGGGAACCTGAAATGACCCTATCCTATAGCAATGCTGACGAATATCTTGCATATCACCATAGAACCTTCATCTGGGGATGGATGGAGATAGTCACAGAGACCCACACTGGAGCACCGGACTGAGCTCCCAAGTTCCCATTGAGGAGCGGAAGGAGGGAGAACATGAGCAAGGAAGTCAGGACCACGAGGGGTGCACCCAACCACTGAGGCTGTGTGGCTGATCTATTGGGAGCTCACCAAGGCCAGATGGAATGAGACGGAAGAAGCATGGGATAAAACCGGACTCTCTGATCATGGCGAACAATGGGGGCTGATGAGAAGCCAAGGACAATGGCCCTGGGTTTTGATCCTACTTCAAGTTCTGGCTTTGTGGGAGCCTAGCCAGTTTGGATGTTCACCTTCCTAGACATGGACGAAGGGGGGAGCACCTTGGACTTTCCACAGGGCAGGGAACCCTGACTGCTCCTTGGACTGGAGAGGGAGGGGGAGAGGAGTGGGGGGAGGGGGAGAAGGGTGGAAGGAGGGGGAGGGAAATGGGAGGCGGGGAGGCGGGGGAAACGTTGCTTTTTTTTCTCAATAAAAAATTAATAAAAAAAAATTAAATCACTGCTTGGTCTATTAGCTCTAGCTTCTTATTGGCTAACTCTCACATATTAATTTAACCTATTTCTATTAACCTGTGTGTCACCACATGGCTGTGGCTTACCAGACAAAGTTCTCAGTGTCTGTATCCAGCAGCAGCTCCATGGCTTCTCCTGACTCTGCCTTCTTCCTCCTAGCATTCAGTTTGGCAAAACTGACTTAAAATTTGTTCCCCACCTAGCTAACTCCATAGCTTCTCCTAGAATCTGCCCTTCTTTCTCCCAACATTCTGTTTAATTTTCCCTGCCTCCCTCTATTCTGCCCTATTTACAGGCCAAGGCAGTTTCTTTATTCACCAATGGTATTCATAAAATACAGAGGGGATTCCCACATCAGCAAGACATATAGGGCAAGCCAACAAATAGCAATACTCCATTACTAGTCCTTATTTTCTGCTCCAAGCTCTTGTCCTGCTTAGTCTCTGCCCTGACTTCCTTCAATTATAGACTGGGATCTGTGAGTTATAAGCTGAAATAAACCATTCCTTCTGCCACCAAGTCTTTTGGTCATGGTGTTCTAGCACAACAACAACAATAACAACAAAACCAAGACAACATAGCTATAAATAATGACAGATCTAAAGAAATTAAGTCACTTCAGTATTTCATACTATTTGAGATCTAAGGGAAGTGTAGTCAAAAAGATATGATAGAGTCTTAGTTTTTGAAAATGCTACACTTTCATATAGGTTAAAGCAATATTTTCTTCAAATAGCTCATATATTCATATAAAGTGAAAATTTGGGAATATAAAGAAGACTGTCATGTATTTTATGGTCTATTTAAAAAGATAATTTTGTGTTCCACCCAAATGAAACATAATTTTTCTCATTGCAATAGTTAAGAATATATCTATTTATAACTTATTACACTTTAGAATTTCAAAAATCATTTAAAAATAAATAGGTATATTGCTACAATCTCCAGCATTTTAAAATGTATTTAGAGCCTCTAATAGTATGTATTAACATATATTCATAAAGATCTGATAGTTATTAAGTAAATTAAATATAATAGAAATAGTAACAACATAATGTTAGTATTAAATTAAATATGATTAAATAGAAATAGTAGGAATTTAACTATTCAGGTTGAATTGAGCCTTAAGTTATCAGCTCCTCTCATGCCTTCTAGGAGAATACAATGGAACAGAGGATTATACCAAGATATCAATTAAGACAGGAGTCTCTGAATCTCTCTCTGGGGCCTTAGTCAGAATGTCAGAGAAAGAACATGCTCAAAGAAAGCTAATTAGGCAGGACTTCAAATATATACTAGGTAAGGGATCTATGGATCATGGAATCAGGTATCATGTGGATTTTTTCCAATTTAAAACCCTATTTTTGACTTTAATGTGTGCTTTCAATCATTCTGTGAAAACAATTTTATAGAAAACTTGGAATTAAAATTTTAAACCACAGGTAACTTCTAGAACATTTTCCAGATACTTATAAGCCACTGTTTTCTTTTTATTTTAGGAAATCAGAGAGTTAGCATTTTTAAAATTACTTAAGTAGCACATCAAGTATATATATATATATATATATATAAAATTAAAACTGAATTTTAATTTTATATTTTTATTTCTTAAAACATCACATTTTTTCAGAATATTTTAAATTTAACAATATGCTGTACTTTGAATATAAAATCTCATTCAAATACATATTTATGAAAATATAGTTACTAAATAGTTTTGAATATTATATACTAAGAAATCTTAAAATCAAGAGAAAATGGCAAATACATTTTAATATTAGAATTTGATCTTGTTATTCTGTGATATATAACCCATCAAATAAATAATTTTTAGTAAACAAGCAGGTAGTCATGATCCACAGATTTAGAAACTACTAATAGACAGCAATGTGCTTATATTATTGATGAAAATATATAAATAAATCAATTTGATTTGGGCTACATATTATAATAAGAAATCTTTGAGACAGTGAAGCCAATTGTCAAATACAAACTAGTTTAGATCTTCTTAGGTCCTGAAAAGTACTCTGGGATGCACATGGTAGGGTCCTGATTGTGTTGTGACAAAGAATATTAATTGACTAGATTAAAGAATGTTTTTGGACAAATATAAAATGTGCCATATGTTAACTGAATTGATATTAGTTTCTATGATATTCACCACAAACACTCTTTTTAAACATATTCTTGGCTTGCAAAGTCCACACTTCCAGTAAATTGCCAATGTTGTGGTTGATTGGAGTGGGAGTTTTATCCAACTGCAATGTTCATCAAAGAAAACTGAGATAAACCAAATATATAAATAAAAATGAATGATAACAGATCTATAAGCTGGTACACTACAGCCATTAAACACAGGAAGAAATGTAAAACTGCTGACACATTTCACTGTGCTAAGGTAGGATTTCTAAGGATCTAATGAATTTTAATTCTTTCATATCTATATGAAAGAATGATACAATGGGCAATCAGAGTTGTCAGCTAGACTCGAATGACATACATATAAAATTTCTAGGTGTGTCTATAAATTGCCTTAACAGTAGATTGGCATTGGATCTATGAACTAAAGGGAAATGTGAATGAAAATTGTATAAGATTAAGACCTGGGGAAATTTTTATAGGGAATAAGGGGAAGCTAGTGTAGCACAAAAGGCTCAGCCTTCCTGAGTAGAGACATATTTTGTAGCTGTCCTGCCCAGTGTCCTTCTCCCTTTCCTCTACCTTTGGATGAAGAACTCTCAGCTACCATGCCTGACTGTGTGCCACCATACTCATCCTCACAGGGAAATAACGGACTAAACCAGAAAATGTAAGCAAACCTCAACTGAATGCTTTCTTTTTATAAGAATTGCCGTGGTCATGGTGTCTCTTTGCAACAATTCAACACTGATTAAGATGGTGAGACTATCCAGTAAACAATAAATTAGGCATGCAAGCCAATTTAATAAGAAATAAGTTTTCTAAATCCCCCAACAGTCCAGATTGATCATATTCTATTAACCAAACCAAGTCATCAGGTTGTAGGACATATAATGAAATGACTACTCACAGTCTTATAGAGGCTAAATTGCTGCATTTTAATTAAAATTTTCAATATAGTGAAGATATGAAGGCATGCTATGTTTAGATTATATTATTGATACCAAATTCATTTTAATTTTGAGGAATAAATATTTTAAAATGTTGATACTAATTAAGAAATTCTTTAATTTTACCCAGTTTTTAGATGAATGTGAAGTTAATAGTGTATTAGAAATAATACATATTTTTAAGTATTATTTATGCTATTTTCATTGGGCTAGGTCAGACACTCCTTATGATTTTTCCACAGCCATGTCTCTCTGATCTTCTTGTTATTACTTAAAAAAATTTTAAGTAATCAGTAGGACAGATATGATCAAAGATGTGGTATTCCTCCCCTTAGGGAATAATAATTTCTCTAAGTAATCCTTTTGAAATCTATGTAGGATAGTAGCAACTGAAGAATGTTGAACACATTATTCAACTCTTAAGATTTTGATACAGTTGAAACTTTGCTGAAGGACTGGTGTGACTTGGGATATATTTGGCTAAAATAACTACTTGAAATATTACATGGGTTTGTTACATCAATACACTTCTTCACTTTGTTAACAGTCTTGCTTCCTACCTGTGTGAACATGTTATTGTGCTTCCAAACCACAGACTTGCTTCTGGAAGAATTTAAGTATTTCTAAAATGTCTGAAAAGAAAGATTCAGCTATAGAAACTTGGAACCTTCTTATACATAAGAAGAAGACAGGATGAATCACCAACCAGAGAGCTTGCATGGTACTAACCTAGGTCCTCTGCATAAAAAGTTACATTTGAACAGCTTGGTCTTCCTGTGGGCCTCTTAAAAGTGTGAGGAGGACCTGACTCTGACTCTGTTATCTGCTGTTGGGACCCATTCCTCCTATTGGGTTGCCTAGTGCAACCATAATAGGAGAGGAGGTGCTTAGTATTATTGAAATATGATGAAACCATGACTGGCTGATACAATTAGAATACCTGCTCTTTTTTATAAGAGAAAGGAAGAGGAGTGGATGTGGGAGATGGGAAGAGGGAATTGTAGGATTGGAGGGTGGAAAAAAAAGGCAATCAGGCTGGGATAGATTAATTACTAATTAACTATGCAAAAATAAGAAAGGAGATTGCATTTCAATAACTTTTCTTTTTTTATTGAAAGAAAAAATAAGAAATTCCCGCCTCCTCCCAGCCTCCCATTTCCCTCACCCTCCTCCTCCCCCCACTCCTCTCCAGTCTGAAGAGCAGTCAGGGTTCCCTGCCCTGTGGAAAGTCCAAGGTCCTCCCCCCTCCATCCAGGTCTAGGAAGGTGAACATCCAAACTTGCTAGGCTCCCACAAAGCCAGAACATGAAGTAGTATCAAAACCCAGTGCCATTGTCTTTGGCTTCTCATCAGCCCTCATTGTTCGCCATGTTCAAAGAGTCTGGTTTTATCCCATGCTTTTTCAGTCACAGTCCAGCTGGCCTTGGTGAGCTCCCAATAGATCAGCCCCACTGTCTCAGTGGGTGGGTGCACCCCTCGTGGTCCTGACTTCCTTGCTCATGTTCTCCCTCCTTCTGCTCCTCGTTGGGACCTTGGGAGCTCAGTCCGATGCTCCAGTGTGGGTCTCTGTCTCTATCTCCATCCATCGCCAGATGAAGGTTCTATGGTGATATGCAAGATATTCATAAGTATGGCTATAGGATAGGGTCATTTCAGGTTCCCTATCCTCAGCTGCCCAAGGAGCTAACTGGGGACATTGCCCTGGGCACCTGGGAGCCCCTCTAGGTTCAAGTCTCTTGCAATCCCCATCAAGGTCCCATCAAAATTCTTCACAGATCTTGAGAGGACAATAATCAACTTTATATGGAAAAACAAAAAAACCAGGATAGCCAAAACAATCTTATACAATAAAGGAACTTCTGGAGGCATTTACCATCCCTGACTTCAAACTCTATTACAGAGCTACAGTAAAGAAAACAGTGTGTTATTGGCATAAAAACAGAGAAGTCGACCAATGGAATCGTATAGAAGACCCAGATGTTAACCCACAAACCTATGAACACCTGATTTTTGATAAAGGAGCTAAAAGCATACAATGGAAGAAAGAAAGCATCTTCAACAAATGGTGCTGGTACAACTGGATGTCAGCCTGTAGAAGAATGAAAATAGACCCATATCTATCACCATGTACAAAACTCAAGTCAAAATGGATTAAAGACCTCAATATCAATCTGAACACACTGAACCTGATAGAAGAAAAAGTGGGAAGTGCCCTACAACAGATGGGCACAGGAGATCACTTCCTATGTATAACCCCAGCAGCACAGACATTAAGGGAAACATTGAATAAATGGGACCTCCTGAAACTGAGAAGCTTCTGTACAGCAAAGGACACTGTCACTAAGACAAAAAGGCAACCTACTGACTGGGAGAAGATCGTCACCAACCCTGCAACAGACAAAGGTCTGATCTCCAATAACTTTTCTTATAGCCTTTGTAGTCTTAATAAGAGCTCTTAAATGCTAACTTCTCTATATACCTAAAATTCATGTTTTTGAATATTTAATACGCTTCTAAGCGTAGGTCTTAGGTCTTCTTAATGTCTCCTGCATCTTTACCCAAAATACTGGGAAAACAAGTATATATTTTATTTTTGCAGTCATTTTTAAAAAATACTATTCTTTTCAAATCCACTTGAGAATGAAAAGCATGATTAAAGATGATCCATGTATGTTTGTTTTGTTTCCTTCCTTGGTTTCTTTGTTACACAAAATTGCTTGCAAGAACAAACCACATTCAATTAATTACAAAGCTTATACAAAATATTTTGCTAGGGTAATTTATCTTATATGTTCTTCAACGTTTTCTGAAGACTCTAACCCTATAACATTTCCACAAGAATTGCATAAGCAAGCCCAACTTTGCATCCACCTACAGACAAGCTGCTTGGGTTTGTTGTAGCTATGCTACAGATAACTTTAAAGATAATTAAAATCTACAGCATTTGCTTCCCTCTACTCATCTAGCTGGACTCATTTCATGTGTTTAAATATGAAATTCCTAGATAATACTCTGTAGTTATCTTTGTAGGTAACTTACATATCTTTTAAAGATACGTATACTTTAATACCTTTTATTTTATATTGTTTCCAATGATATAAAATTGTTAGATATTCATCTCTCACACATAAGCAAATTTATTTATTTGAACATAAAAATTCAATGTTGCAGGCTTATTAGATAGTTAATTATTATTGTTAATATATTTAAAGGTTTTTCTTCAATTGAAGACTTTTGTAATTAATAATGTCTTTACTTTTTTCAGGATATGTTGTACATCATTTTATTTACTCATTATTTAAATGTTCTTGCCAACTAGATTATTGTGAAATAAAGACATCAGTAATTGACTATTTTTATGCTGGTATAGAAGAAATCTTTTAGTGTTTCTATTTATCAATATACTCAGAGTTAAGTACCTACCAAATTTTCTTCAGCCACCACACAGAACTTACCTATTCATGTGGTTGAGAGAAACTCTATTACTTAATATCCACATTTGTAATGAGAGGTGTTTTTCTGAAAAAAAAAAAAAGTACTTTCCAGACTCTTGATGTTGGATTTCCCTCTGTAGGCTGTGATTACCATTAATGAATAAAGAAACTGCTTTATGCAGGACCATAGCTAGGCAGGAAAAACTAAATTGAATGCTGGGAGAAAGAAGGACAGAGTTGGAGAGAAGTCATGGAGCCATCACTAGAGACAGATGCCAGAACTTTAGCCAATAAGCCACAGTCACTTGTTGATACACAGATAATAAAATTCTGTTAAATTAGTGATTTAAATAATGCAGGTTCTATGTGATTATCTCAGGGCTAAGCAGCCAGGAACTAACTAGCTGCCTCCACACTACAAATTGGCATTCACGAGGCCAACTCAAATACACTTAAAGCCTGAGAGGGCTTACAAAGGAATTTTAGACATTAAAAAAACAAAGTTTAGCTACATTTATTTTCCTATGTTAAAGTTAAAACCTTCCTTTTCATTTAAACAGATTCCCCACTGTATTCTGTAAAGATAATTGGTTAATAAAGAAACTGCTTTGGGCCTATAACAGAGCTATAGGGTAATAGAGCTAAGCAGGGAATACTAAACTAAATGCTAAGAGGACGAAGGCAGAGTCAGAGAAGAGTCATGTAGCCCTGCCAGAGTCAGACCCTGATTGGAATCTTGCCAGTAAGCCACAGCCTCATGGTGATACACAGATTACTAGAAATGGGTTAAATTAAGATGTAAGAGTTAGCCAATAAGAAGTTAGAGCTAATGGGCCAAGCAGTGATTGATTTAATACAGTTTCTGTATGATTATTTCATGGCTAAATGGCTGGGAACCAACAAGTGGCCCCCTCCTCACTACAGACTCTTGTCAAGCTTGAAAATGACATTAAATTAATACCTCAAAGAAGTTGTCTTATCTCCTCACTGAATCACCACTGTATATAAATAATCCTCTTTCTTGAGGCATGTGCTTTAAAGTAATTCCAAGTTTTTCCACTGAATTCAGATACAATTTCCTTTGTAATCATCAGCTCAAAAACTAAACAGAGATGGAGATGTCTTACCTAAGCAATTGAGGGCACTCCCTGTGTTCCCAGGGGACTCAAGCTTAGTTCCCAGCACTCACAGGGAACATTTTACAAACCAATTTGTAAAAACTGGTTTTTACAAAAAAAAAAAAAAAAAAAACCTCCAGCTCCAGGTAATCCAGCATTCTCTTCCGGACTCTTTGGTCATTATCACTCACACATACTCAGACATAGGCATGCACACATAACTAAAATTACAGAAAGTCTTAAAAATAGTATAAAGTTCAAGGCCAGCCTGGTCTACAAGAACTAGTGCCAGGACAGGCTCCAAAGCTACAGAGAAACCCTGTCTCGAAAAACTAAAAAAAATAGTATAAATTTCTTTGAGCTTCTCTGTTTCATTCATATGTATTCATTACTTGCTGTTTAAGAATGAACCATACCATTATTTTGTCTGGGTACACCAGAATACCTGTGACTTTTTGCTTATCTTGTGAGTTTAAAAAATTTACAGATTTAATTATGTGGATAGACATTAAATTAAAGAAAATAATTTCCTTCTTTATTCTGACATATGAAAGTCACTTAAATCTGCATTGGTAAGGGAATGACATGTTGTTGATTGGGTTTTACTTAACTGATTACTTTGTTAAGGTCTCAATATTTTCCACTGAGGTTTTATATGTTTGATTGTTTTGATTAATTTTCCAAAATTTTCACGTCTTATAACATAATAGAAATGCTCAGCTGTTATAAAAATTATAATGTATGAAGCTAAAACAACTCTTAAAATAATAGCCAAGTAAAATTTCAATTACTGGTTGTGTGTGTGTGTAATATAATAATAATTAACATGATTATAATTTTTTGATATTAGTTGAATAATTATTTTTTGATTCTGATGGAGTTTTGTTACATTCCTTTTTTAAGAGTTTCATATATGAATCCTACATTTATATAACTATAACCCTACCCTTTCCTGCCCTTCCAAATCCTTCATGTTCATTCCATTCACTATCAAACTATTGACCTCTTCTATTATTATTATTTTATACTCACTTAAGCATGTATGTGTGTATGCTTATGTGTGTGGAAATAAACTACTGAGTTCATCTAGTTCTGCTCATACATGTGCATGTGCGTGTGTGTGTGTGTGTGAGCACGTGAGCACACACACACACGTTCACGGGCTTGTGCATTTAGGGATGACTTCTGATTAAATAACCTAACATGGTTCTTACTCCTGGAGAAGACTAATTCTTCTCTTACCAACAATCAACTAAGTGTATCTATTCATCTAGGGTAGTTCTTGTAAGATTTTCCTCATTCACATTTTCATGTCAGTTGAATTGCCCTTTTTCAGGTCTGTTTTATGCCATCAATCATAGGGTCAGGTCCTTGTCATATATATATAAGACACTGTTTCAGAACACATGTCTTAGTTCTCTGGCTCTTACAAGCTTTCCACCCACTCTTCTGCAGTATTCCCTAAGATTTAATGTAAGGGTTTCCACTGTAGATGTATCAATTAATGGTAGGCACACTATGATAGGTCATGTTCTGCATTTTAACCAATGTAGATTTGTGCAATGATTGTTAAAAGGAAGTTTCTTTGAGGAGGAGTCAGAGCGACACTTATATGTGGATATAAGGACAGGTCCTGCAAACAAAGTTGAGAATTATATTTTTTATGCCACTAGCAATAATAAATTCTCTTCAAAATTTCGTAAGGTCCCCAGTCACAGGTCATTGACTAAATGTCCAGTGTGCATTCCTGCAATTGAGTGTGACTTATGACCTATTAGGGGGCTAATGGTTACCTCTAAGAAACAAGTGCCACTATTGCATTCTGGGTCTACTTGGCCTTGCTGGTAATTGTTTTAGATTGTAGGATAAGCATCCAGGAATATCTACTGATTACTTTTCGCCCATAAAAGCTTGAATAGCAACTTTGAATCATATAAGATGTAGTCCTCAGTGAAGAGGTTTCTGAGTCAGTTTCAGTTCTGTTCTTCCAATCCATGGGTCTGAGGTATGTGGTATCATCCCTAATATTATTGGCTTCAATGAAGTATTTTTTTTTCTTTCACTTTTATATATTACACTATGTCACACCCATAATTTTTGTTGAGCTTTATTGCTGAATTTCACAGTATGTTTAAATCTACACTAACTAGTATAAGATCTATCACATTCTAAAATACTTATCTTTATACTAAAATATAAGTGGGTTTAACCCTTATCAAAGTTGTTTCTTTTCATAGTTCACAACAGCCATTGACCCAGTCACCAGCTAGTCTAAATGTTAACAACAACTGATCATGTGGTGCCCAACACCAATTTATACATCTATAAGGTAGCCCCAGGCTTAGGGTACGTAGTAGAGGAGAGTGAAGAAATATTATAAGATCCAAAAGACAAGAGCAGATACAGGAAAATAGTCTCCTATATATGACAGGAATGTTACACACAGATGTCAACGATATGATGTCTAAACAATACCTGAAAACTGGCAGCATAAATTGGCATTCTAATATGGATGAGAGAAAGTACAAAGGCACACTCCTAGTTTAAGAGTTATAGAAAATTAATGGCTGCTAAAAGAAGGAGAATCAGTATTCTGTAGATACTATGCCTCTAATAGATAATAAAGGGTCAAGTAGTCAGCCACAAACAAATATTTGTATGAACAAACACACACATATGTGCGTATGTGTTTCTATATATGCAAAAATAATATTTAAAGAATAAAGACAAATAAAGGTCATACATTATAAAGGGCATGGGGCATGGAATGTATTGGAAGAAAGAGAAGGAGAAAATGATGCAAAAACAGTAGTCAAATATAAAACATATTTTCAAAAAATATATTTAAAATAAAGTATGAATATATATTTTAGATATTGTAAATTTTATAAGAAAAAAGAAAATACCAAAATCTATACTGATATAATAGAATATCCTTAGAGTGAATGAGAGCAAAGCTGGCATAACAAAAAAATAAAACAAATTATTGTCACCTACATACTTTGAGAAGCTTTTAAACCACTCTTTGAAATTTGCTATTTTCTTATATTTTATTATCTCACACTCTGATATTGTAAAAACAAAGTGTCTTCATTACCTCTGACTGAATTTACTATATGCTTGTGTTTATTGTTTCTTATTCTTTCACTTTTTTGGTAGAATCTGGATATTTTCTTATTGTTTCATGATCTCTGTGTCCCTCTTCATACCTCCTCTCCCTCCTTTCCTCCCCTCTCTCTTTCCTTCCTTCTCTTCTTTTCTCTCTTTCCCTCATGTGTTCACGTGATGGAGGAAGGTCATTTGTTAATAAAGAAACTGCTTGGCCCTGATAGGTTAGAACATAGGTGGGTGGAGTAAACAGAACAGAATGCTGGGAAGAAGAGGAAGTGAGCTCAGACGCTATGATACCCTCTCCCAGGCAGACGCAATAGCTCTGCTCTCTGAGGCAGAAACTATGAAGCTCCGACCCAGGATGGACGTAGGCTAAAATCTTCCCGGTAAGCACACCTTGGGTGCTACACACATTAATAGAAATGGGCCAAGCAGTGTTTCTATGAATACAGTTTGTGTGTTGTTATTTCGGGGCATAAGCTAGCCAGGCGGCCAGGAGCCGGGCAACAGGAATGCAGCCCGCAGCTCCTTCAACATTCATGCATGTGTATGTGTGTGTACATGTGTGTGTATGTGTGTGTTACTTGGTATTAAAGTATTGAATTTACTGCACTATCAATTCTAAGTAAACACTTTAAGAGTTAACTATTGCCTAGTAAGAAAGAACATCTCAATAAAAGGGAGGTATGGTGCCCAGGATATTTAGAAGCTGATATGGAATCCTCTGAGATCTTTATTGGGAACACCAGGAAGAATAACAACTGATCTCATATAATTTAGGGAGCAGAAATAAATTTGAGCCTTTATATGTAAACAAAGACTGGCTTTTTTTATTAGTCTTTTCTAAGCAAAATAGTGACTCCTGATTTTAAGAAACCTCAAGCTCAAAAGTAAGCACTGTCATATATATCTGCATTTACTTTATAAATTGATATATACAGTTGTGAATATCACTTATTTTTCATTCCTGAAGTATCTGTTTTCACATTTCTGTGTTTATATTTTGTTAGTTTTCCAATGGTTGCTCAAACTGAATAAATTTTAGGGAAAACTATATGGACTTTTCATTGTGTTCATTCTCTATAAATATTTCCTGATCCTGTGTTTGGTGGACTAAAAAAAAAAAAGAACTGAGTCACCTATATACTGTCAGACAGTGCTACACTCAAGATAGTTCTCTCTGCAAAAGTCATTTCCGTGGACCTCTGATTTTACAGTATTTTCTTCAGCTGTTCTGGATGAAAGACTGGTATTGCTGTTGTGCCTCTTCTTCCCTGACCTCTCGACTTTACTTTGTCTACTTTAGTTAGAAGCTTCCACAAAACTTCACTGTATCTTTTACTTTACTCTTCATCATTAACCTTTTGCTTTGGCCTTACTATTTTTTGATTCTTTTATCTCTAAGGCTACTGTTTGTAAGAATATTCCCCCAAGAGTATTTATTGCTTCATCACATTTGTGGTATCTTTTAACCAAAATGTTGGCATTATTGTTTTAGCATTTCTTATTATCTTAGCCAAAGCATTTTCCTACTCCATGCAACTCCAACAAAAAAAAAAAAAAGAAACTCTTAAAGTTCATTAACTTTGAACTACTACCTTAAATATAAACAGTGTTTATAAAGATAATTCACATGCATTATGACTTATAATTTGCTATTTTTTAGAGTAGTAATTCTTTTCTTAGTAATTACATATAGGCTGATATTTTGCATCACAAGATTTAGTCAATTTTAAACAAATAATCTAAAGAATTATAAGACAACAGTGTTTCAGACAAACAATTAACAATGTCATTTTATACTGAGTATAAGTAGTACATGACTTAATAATTAAAAAACTTTCAGTTAGTGGAAGACATATGCCATTTCTTCCCTGATGCACTGGAAATATGGCGTTTTCCTGATTCACAGACCTGGTTTTGGACCACTACTAAAAGATAAGCAAGATGAGAGAATTTAATATTCAAGATTTATAAGTAACATACCAACAATGAATTTAGATTTCTGAAAAATTAATAAATATTCATGAATATGAAAACATCTCAGTATTCTAAATGTTTTAGAACCTTTGCTTTTGCTGTTGCTGCTAGTTTCATATTTTTAATTCCTTAACTTTTTAATAATTCTGCAATGTTTCAACTTTATTTGTGTTAATAAAAATTGACCTGTAGGAGGCAGAGGCAGGTGGATCTCTGTGAGTTCGAGACCAGCCTGGTCTACAAGAGCTAGTGCCAGGACAGGCTCCAAAACCACAGAGAAACCCTGTCTCGAAAAACCAAAAAAAAAAAATTGACCTGTAAAAAGTTCCATAATACAAACAGAAATTATGCACAGTGGTTGTATCTCCAATAAAACAAGATTTATATTAATTTTTTAACAAGGAACTTAATTTGATATAATTTGAATAATTCTACATTTTAAGTATTTTAACTGAATATGAAAACATGAAATAAAAAAGTACAAATGACATACATGATGTTTATGTGAATATTTTGAAAGTGTTTAACAACAATACTAAACTTAATATTTACATTTTAAGGAAACTTAACAAATCTCACATAATAATGAAAACAAGAAATTTAGAAAATGTTGTAAGCAAGTACATTACATAAACTGAAATTATTGGAAATAGGACCTTTAGACAACAAGGCTACTTATTACCTTTTTCAGTGTAGTTCTATCAACAAATTTCCTTCAAAACAAGAATAACTCACACTTAAAATGCAAAAGTGATCTGAAGATAGATAAATATATAGGTCTTTATGATATTTCTCACTAGAATATGAATGATGAGAAATTTACTCTTACTTGGCATCTATTATTTCTAATTTGCTCAGAGGAATCTCATTCTACATGGAGTGACTCTGTTATGTAATTTTGCTAACCTAAATTCCACAGATTTTCTTTCCTTTTATGATTTATGGAACCTATGTTATAACAGAAACTTCTATGAACTTTGAAAAACTAACTTAAATAATTCAGATGAAAAGCAAGCAAGACTAAAATAGAGCCAGTATCTTTACATTACAAACCAATATTCATCAATGTGCAATTTTAAGCTGTGGTGAAAACAACTGTTCTGTGTTTCATTTGTATTATTAGATATTTTATATCAGTTTTATATGTTTCATGAGTCTCATTCTTGAGTATATCTTCAATGAACTATGATCTAAGTATTTTATAAGTTGTCACTGGAGTCAGTGAACAACAGCATGTTTTCTACTTTTGTTTGATGTTTAGGTTCCATTTGTCTTTATGAATTACTGTTTTTTTTTTTTCTGCCAGAACTTCCTATCAATTATTAGGCATGCCAGTTTGCCTTTACTCTTTGACCATTTGCAGCAAGTTTTGTTTTGTTTATTTTTGTTGGGTATTTATTTATTTATTTATTTGTATATCCAAACCATTTCAGAGTCGAAACAGGTGTAGATAAGATAGTCTAACAAGAACTTCCTGATTAGTTATAATAAACACACATGATTTGGTCTTTGTAATGAATAAATACTTTTTTTTCTAGATATGTCTTTGGGGTTTTTTTTTCTTTATAAGCCTAAATCATACAAAGTTTGACACCACAAGCAACTCTATATGAGTTGAAAATTAGTTATATGCATTAATTCTGTTTGTTTTACAAACTTCATTCATGGTCTTATTAGTTTCATAGATATCAATGATTCTTTCCAGCAGTAATTGAGTTAGAGGTAACCTACGTCATTCACTGACAAACTATTCCTTAATTTATTTGTAGCCATCTTCAAGAAAAAACAATACAGAATACAATTCTTTGGAGAGTGCTCTGGTTGCTGCTACACAGCCACCTTGTGAAAATACAGAGAATAATGAGATGGCTACTAATTTCTGAATATTCTAGATCTTTGATAAATTGAAGTGATGAGCTGACATTCACAATCTGAGCTCAAATTTTGTCTTGGGAAGAAACCTATGGGAATTTATGACTTCTTAAAATGAAGTTTTTCTCTTTGATTATGCAAAGGTAAGTCTGATAACACAAAAAAGAAAGTATAATTTTACTGTTACATCTGCCTTTAATGAAAGACATTGTTCTGAAAGAATAAAAATCCTCAAAATATTTTTTGCCCAGCAATCTTGTCTATTTCCCATAGCAGGGATAATAACTATATGTTTTTCTTTGGGTTCACCTTCTTATTTAGCTTCTTTAAGATCACAAATTATAGACTCAGTGACCTATATTTATGTCTAGAAACCAATTATGAGTGAGTACATCCCATGATCCTCTTTTTGGGTCTGGGTTACCTCACTCAGGATAGTGTTTTCTATTTCCATCAATTTACATGCAAAATTCGAGAAGTCATTGTTTTTTATGGCAGAGTAGTACTCTAATGTGTATATATTCCACACTTTCTTCATCCATTCTTCCATTGAAGGACATCTGGGTTGTTTCCAGGTTCTGGCTATTATAAATAATGATGCTATGAACATAGTTGAACAAATGCTTTTGTCATATGATAGGGCATCTCTTGGGTATATTCCCAAGAGTGGTATTGCTGGGTCCAGGGGTAGGTTGATCCCAAATTTCATGAGAAACCGCCACACTGATTTCCAAAGTGGTTGCACAAGTTTGCATTCCCACCAGCAATGGATGAGGGTACCCCTTTCTCCACAACCTCTCCAGCAAATGCTATCATTGGTGTTTTTGATTTTCGCCATTCTGACAGGTGTAAGATGATATCTCAAAGTTGTCTTGATTTGCATTTCCCTGATCGCTAAGGAGGTTGAGCATGACCTTAAGTGTCTTTTGGCCATTTGAACTTCTTCTGTTAAGAATTCTCTGTTCAGTTCAGTGCCCCATTTTTTAATTGGGTTGATTAGCATTTTAAAGTCTAGTTTCTTGAGTACTTTATATATTTTGGAGATCAGACCTTTGTCTGTTGCAGGGTTGGTGAAGATCTTCTCCCAGTCAGTAGGTTACCTTTTTGTCTTAGTGACAGTGTCCTTTGCTTTACAGAAGCTTCTCAGTTTCAGTAGGTCCCATTTATTTAATGTTGCCCTTAATGTCTGTGCTGCTGGGGTTATACTTAGGAAGTGATCTCCTGTGCCCATCTGTTGTAGGGTACTTCCCACTTTCTCTTCTATCAGGTTCAGTGTGTTCGGACTGATATTGAGGTCTTTGATCCATTTGGACTTGAGTTTTGTGCTTGGTGATAGATATGGGTCTATTTTCATTTTTCTACAGGTTGACATCCAGTTGTGCCAGCACCATTTGTTGAAGATGCTTTCTTTATTCCATTGTATACTTTTAGCTCCTTTATCGAAAATGAGGTGTTCATAGGTTTGTGGGCTAAAATCCGGGTCTTCTATACGATTCCATTGGTCGACTTCTCTGTTTCTATGCCAGTACCACGCTGTTTTCATTACTGTAGCCCTGTAATAGAGTTTGAAGTCAGGGATTGTAATGCCTCCAGAAGTTCTGGGGGTGGGGTGGGATAGGGGTAAGGGGAGAGAAAAGTGAGGAGGGGAGGATGGGGGGAACTTGGGGAAACGGGATGATTGGGGATAAAACAAGGTTGGATAGAGGAGCAGGGAATCACATAACTTAATTAAGGGAACCACCTTAGGGTTGGTAAGAGACATGAACCTAGAGTGGCGCCCAGGTGCCCAGGGCAATGTCCCCAGTTAGTTACTTGGGAAGCTGAGGATAGGGAACCTGAAATGACCCTATCCTATAGTCATAATGATGAATATCTTGCATATCACCATAGAACCTTCATATAGCGATGGATGGAGATAGAGATAGAGACCCACACTGGAGCATCGGACTAAGCTCCCAAAGTCCCAATGTGGAGCAGAAAAGAAGGAGAACATGAGCATGGAAGTCAGTACCACGAGAGGTGCGCCCATCCACCGAGACCGTGGGGCTGATCTATTGGGAGCTAACCAAGGCTAGCTGGACTGTGACTGAAAAAGCATGGGATAAAACCTGACTCTCTGAACATGGCAGACAATAAGGGCTGATGAGAAGCCAAGGACAATGGCATGGGGTTTTTTTCCTACTTCATGTTCTGGCTTTGTGGGAGCCTAGCCAGTTTGGATGTTCACCTTCCTAGACCTGGATGGAGGGGAGAAGACCCTGGACTTTCCACAGGGGAGGGAACCCTGACTGCTCTTCAGACTGGAGAGGGAGGGGGAGAGGAGTGGTGGGGAAGGGGGAGAGGAGCGGGAAGAGGGGGAGGGAAATGGGAGGCTGGGAGGAAGCAGGGAATTTTTTTTCAATAAAAAAAATTTAAAAAATCCTCAAAATAACATGAATTATTAAAAGCATGCTTTCTTGAAGCTGAATGCTTGATACCATAAATAATCTTGAGAGAATTCTGATATGTAATTTTACTATGTTAAAGCTAAAGCCTTCCTTTTTATTTAAACAGAAAAGGGAATTTGGTGTAAGAAGTCCTTCTGTATATGTGTTGCTTTTGTTGGTTAATGAATAAAGAATTTGGCTTGGCCTGTGATAGGGGAGAGTGGAGCTAGGTGGGAAAAACTAAACTGAATGATGGGAAAAAGAAGGTGGAGTCAATAGACACCATGTAGTTGCTAGAGGGGAAAGATGTGATCTGCTAGCTGGAACCTTACTGGTAGGCCACTCATTTGTGCTTAAATATAAAAAATGGAAATGGATTAATTCTAGATGTAAGAGTAGCTAGCAATATGCTTAAGCTACTGGTAAAGCAGGGATTTAAATAATATAGTTTCTGTGTGATTATTTTGGGACTGGGCCACCAGAAACAAACAAGCAGCCTCCACCAACAAGGGCCAAGTTCAGTCCTATGCAGGCTTTCTAGCTATTAATCCAGTCTGTCATTTCCTATGATCCCAGGTTAGTGGTTTTTAGGGTTAACTTGTGATAATTTTGACCTCCTCATTCTTACAATCCTTCTTTCCTCTCTTTAACAGGATTCCCAAAACTCAGCCCAGTTATTGGCTGTGGATCTCTGAATTTGTTTCTGTTAGTTATAGATAAAAGTTCTCTGATGACAATTGGGGTAGTTACCAATCAGATTACAGGAGATAGCAGGATATGGCCAGTTTAGGCGTTCTCTTACTATTGTTAGAAGTCTTCACTGGGGTCATTCCTAGGGATTCCTGGAGTTTCCCTGGCATCTGGCTTCACCCTGGGCCAGAAATGCCCCCTACATCAAGGCAAACTCTTTCATTACTCTTCCCCTTTATCCTGTCCCTTACAAGTTCATCCTGAGCCTTCATGTTTCCCCATTATTTCCACCTCATCCACACCCATAACCTCCATATCTCCACCCATGCCCATGTCCAGTTTACACATGAGATCTCTTCAATTTTCTTTTTTTGAGAAACTTGTACTGCTACTTGGGAATTCAATATGGTGGTTACTCAGAAAATTGGGAATCAATCTACCTTAAGATTCAACAATACCAATCTTGGGCATATACCCAATACAATGCTCAATCATACTACAAGGATACTTTTCAGCTTAGTTCATGGTAGTGTTATTCATAATAGCAAGAACCTAGAAACAACCTCGAAAATCTCAACCAAAGAACGGATAAAGAAAATGTGGAACGTTTACACAATGGAGTATTACTCAGCTGTTAAAAAAATGACATCAGCTAGGCTGTGCTGGCACTTAGGAGACAGAGGCAGGCAGATCTCTCTGAGTTCTAGGTTAGCCTAGTCTATAAGAGCTAGTTCTAAGACAGGCTTCTTAGCTACAGAGAAACCCTGTCTCAAAATAAAAAAATAAATAAAGTGATAACATCATAAAATTCTCAGGCAAATTTATAGAATTAGAAAAAAAATCTTTCTGAGTGGGGTTATCCAGAACCTGAAGAAAATTTTGTTTCTTAATTACAAAGAAAATCATGGAATGGTCACTCTCTGTTAGATAGGTATTGAACTTCAGAATGGGATATATTATTTTTCCTTTATTCCAGACATTAGCACATTTTATATATCATCTGATTTTCTAAAAATGTGTTTTTTCTTATATTTTCACTCTTTTGAGAGAAAAAACTCCTTAATTTATGTTAAAACTACAAACTAAAACATTGCAAAACTTTCTACAATGAAGTAACTGGAATTCAAAGAGTTCAACACAATATGCATAACTTTCCCTTAAGCTTAAATGAAATGTTGGCATTAATCTTTATAACCAGCTTGGTAGTAGATTATTAATTCAAAGGGCACTTTTTATTAGAGATTACTATTCAGAATTACCATGTTTTCCTAAAGATGGTGTTAACACATTGCCTGTTCAAATTTAGACTTCTAAATGATTTGGTCAGTATAGTTCTCAGCCAAACTAGTAAAGTAAATGAATGAACAAATGATAAAGTAGAAGAAACAATAATCTCTAATAAGATAAATTTTCTATGCCATCTTTCACCTTTCTTGAGGAGATGGAAAGTTTTTGTTGTTAATCAGCTTCCCTTTTGTGTCTACATGTGAACACTAGTTTTCATTAAGAAAGAAGAGGCAAAAAAACACATCCAGGTATGTTTTTATAGCAGCAGAATTAGAGCTAATCATTCAGGATTGTTGAAATAAACACTTAAAATGGACAATTTTGTATACTGTGAATAGAATAAAATTATCCTTTTCATTTCTTCTATTCATAAAACTGAACTACTTAAAAACACATTTTCCAAAACAGTATACAGTTCAAAATAATTCTGACAGCAACATGCTTCTGTATTCAAGCCTCTGTGCTGAAAAAGGAAAAGGAATGCCTCTGACGTCTTGACAGTGTCAGTCCACACATCGCAACCCTCATAGTAAAAAGATCTGCATGCAATGTGAAACTCTGTTGTAAATAAAAAAAAAAACTGAATCAATAGGGTTACAAATTTTATTTTAAATAATCAAATAGAAATCATATTAGATGATGCTAATTTAGCATTTTTAATCAATAAAATACATTTCAAGACAGATGTGTTGATTTTGTATTAGGCTTCAATATATGTTTTATGAGCACAGCCTTTACTAAGCCAGATGCAGGCCAGATATGAGCTCAAGGTCAAGCTTAGGACTCCACTGACATTCTGTTTCTCCAGTAAGTCTGAGCCACTTCTACAGAGACAATATCTTCCCCCTCTGGATTCCCCAAATGCTCTTGATCTTTCCCATTTGCTTGCAAATTAATCATGCAAAGCAGGATAACATTTATTTGCATCATGCCACACTAATTTAATTTATTTGTGTGTTTTGTTTCACCAAATAGATTGTTAAGCTTCCAGATGGCAATGAATTCTCTTCATTTTGCAAATATGGTATCATGTTACATATTTTGTAGCTTGTGATGCATTTCATGTCCGCTTTGCACTACCTATGTAGAGAATCATTATTTCTTTTCTTGCTTTCCTCCCTGTCACCATTTTTCTGCAAATTATAATATCTGGTACAATTTTTAATTAACTATTTTATATGAAATATTAATAATTACTTACTTGAATATTTGAATCTTCATTTTTTTAGAAAAAATGACTATTGAATTCATGATAGTTGTGCATTGTTTGTGTAACTTAACTTAAAAGGTTAACATTATGTAAATTTTCTATTTCTTTAGCATCTCCTCAGATTCCCTATATATTTTGAGGTAAAATCTCTGCTATCACCTCCTCTCTGAGGTTCAATATTTAGTACTACCTTGTCATTCTCTGCTAAATGTCTTCACATATACTTATATATATTTTACAACACATGCCATCTGTTGTGTGATTATTACATTACTGTGTTCCCCTTGTGTTCTGATGACATTTTAAGCAAGTACTTCATTACATCTCTGTCATGTTATCATGGATTTGGCACATCAGAGCAAATGCAACTTGAAATTTGCTTGCATTTTTTCTTTTTTGATTGATTTTATTGAGCTATATATTTTTCTCTGTTTTGCTCCCTTTCTCTCCCCTCCCCTTTAGCCCTCTGCCATGGTTCAAATTTACTCAGGATATTATGTCTTTTTATACTTCCCATGTGTATTAGATCCATGTATGTCTCTTTTAGGGTCCTCATTAGTGTTTAGGTTTTCTGGGGTTGTGATTTGAATTCCTGGACACCAGTTGGTAGTTCTGTTTGGAGAGGCTTAGGGGGTATAGTCATTTTGGTAGAATAACATCATTGGTTATTAAAGTGAACTGTCATGGGTTAGAGATTCATGTCACTTCTAATCTGCACTTAATATTTTGTCTTCCATTCACTATGTAACTTCTCATCTTTCAGTTCAAGTCACTTCCCTGTCATGAGGGGATCTTCCCCCTCTGGAAGCATAAATTCAAACTAAGCCCTTCTTTCTACAAACTGCATGGGTTGTGGAGCTTTATCACAGTAACAGAAAATAATAGAAGCAGAAGTTGCTACCAGAAGTCAAACGTTGCTCTGCAGCTGACCATGCTGAATTTGGAGAATCATTGAAGACTTCAAAATTTGTACTAGAAACGTCTTTGAACAGAAGGTCATGAGAGGCCACTGTGTTAATCTGTAAAAGTGAATGCCAAGATGTTGTTGGTGCCAGAGATGTGGCTATGTTTCAAGAAAAGTTGAATACAGAGATGAGAAACACATAAGCAGATACAAATATGTTAGGGAGAACCATCTATGCATTTGACAATGGACATGGAACTAAAGGAATTGGCATTGTTCTGCTGGGTTTCATCTTATTTTCATTGAGTATTTCCTCACTATGCTTCCATCTTCTCTTTTGGAACAGTAACACATGTTCTAGATTATTATAGGTTGGAAGTAAGGCATTTATCTTTTTTTTACCTTGATATATAGTTAAGAGATCACCTTGAGTCCCAGAAAAAAACTTTGAACTTTGAAAAAGTAGTGAAACTGTAAAATATTATATATACTTATGAAGTTTTTGAAGTTGTTATAAATGTATTTGTCATTATGAAAAGACCATGAGATTTAGGGGTGCCCAGAGTAGAATGTAGTGACTTGAATGATAAATGTCATTCATAATTCAGGAATTTGAAAACTTGGTTCCAAAATGGTACTGTTTGGAGAGGCTTAGAAGTTTGGTCTTGCTGGTGGTATGTCTTGCTTTGGTCTTGGTAGTATGGCATAGGGGAGGGCTTTGGGAGTTTCAAAATTTATGTCATTTATTCTGAATATTTTGCTTCCTCCAGACATTTAAAGATGAGGCAACTCTCATCTGTAATGCCTTCCACTTTGCCACAAATACAGGTGATTATCCTCTGAAAAAACATTTCTAAATAAGCCCTTTCTTCTGTAGATGTCTTTTCATGGCATTTTATCAAAGCAATAGAAAGGTAATGGATAGATTTGATGAACTGTCTTTTGGATTTAACTTAACTTATACCAAAATAACTTAGATATTTGAATGTCTCAACAATTTGTAATTGATGAAGAATTGAGCAACTCCAGTTTGCATGGCAAGTAAGACAATATGGGAATTCCCTCTAAGTACCATAAACTTACAAAACTTGAAGAGATAGCATCATAAAGAATACAAGTTGTGTAGATCCACCTTCAGGCTCATAAGCACTTTAAGCCTATAAGGAAATATTTTTGTGTCATTATATATAGGTTGGACAGATAGGTGCTTTCCTAAAAGTAGAAGTAAAATATTGTCCTCTTCAGGAAAATTGACTTCATGTGGTACGAAGGAGACACTGAACCTAATGATGTACTAAATTTACCACCCAGGCACATTTAAGTCTCTTTTGATATTGAGTGAATAAAAAATAGAAAGAGGTGTACCAGTGAACATTAAACCAACAGCAGAATATAGCAGGATTGGGGACAAACACCTTTTTAGCATATTAAATAAATATTCAAATAATAAAACATCTCTCAGGCTATTGAGTCATGTAGTGATAAGAGCGGGCTTGCTTTTCTGTTGTAATAGGAGCGGCGGGGCTGCGTCCCCAGCACCCCGGCTCCTTGGCTAGCTTATGCCCCGAAATAACAACACACAAACTGTATTCATTTAAATACTGCTTGGCCCATTAGCTTTAGTCCTTACTGGCTAATTCTGATATCCCGATCAGCCCATCTCTAATAAAGTGTAACACCGGTCTTACCGGGAAAGATTCAGCATGTCTGACCTGGTGGCTGGCTGCATGTCTGCCCTGAAGAGAGCTGCATGGCGTCTCTGCTCCAGAGCACAGAGCTGTCGAGACTGAGCTCACTTCCTCTTCCTCCCAGTATGCTATTCTGTTTACTCCTCCCACCTATGTTTTAACCTATGAGGGCCAAGCAGTTCCTTTATTACTTAACCAATGAAATCAACAGATTGATATATGACACTCCCACATCACTTCCCCTTTTTCTGTTTAAACAAAAAAAGGAAGGCTTTAACTTTAACATAGCAAAATTACATATAACAAAACAGTTATCAGTAAAAATTACAATAATCTTTATCATAACTAAGGAAAAGTATAGCTATAACTAACTATTCTTAACTCCATCAAAGACTCCAGAAAGATACAATATTACCTAAGCAAACAAGAAAAAAGCAAGTTTTAAACTCTAGAAATGACATAGACATCTTGCTGCCTGGACAGTCACCCAAAGTTCCTCTGTACCGTTGGGGCATCCATCTTTGGCCTACAGGCCCATAGTTTCCAGCAGACATTTCCACAAAGCAGGAAATTTCAAAGGCAGTCACTATCTGCTTGTCCTGAAGAATGTCTTGCAGACTCTTTAATGAATCAGGAACCCCGAAAGATCATCTCACCTTTAGGCAAGTTCAGTAGTCCTCTCTCTGCGGGTTCTCTGTGTCTAGTTTATGCAATAGTCCAGGCAAGAGCAGTTTCTTGCCCAAATGGCTATCAAACTCCATAAGGATCCTCTTCGATGCCCATCGTCGTCTTGAAGTAGATTGGTACTGCCAGGAGCAGAGTGTCTCATTGTCATGGAAAGTCCTAAGTTATTAAAACATTTAATAGCATATTCCATAGTCTTTGAAAGATATGAAGAATGCCAATCTAAAATATATCTATGTACATCTAGAAAATATTAACTAACATGACTACAAGCTTGACTATTATTAATGATTATCCATTAAGAACTTATATATATTACATTTTTAAATGAACTATATAATCATAATACCTTAGTCAAGATCAGAAATACATACACATATAACGAAATTGACCTTAAATCTCTATCAATAAAGCAAAATCTATACTAATGCAAATTATTCATATCTATATCATATCCCCCTTTAAATGTAAAAGAACATTTATAAACAATATTTGGGAACATGGGCACAGTTTTTTCTCTCCAAACTGCTTCCTGCTGAATGGGGGCGTCGTTATTCAGGTCTTTTATGGGATAACCTGTGTGCTAGTTTCATCTCAGTTGGCAGTTGAGCGAAGCAATTTTCTGAAGATGTTTACAGCAACCCTTCAGGAGGGCGTGGTCCATCATACCATATTCGGATAGAAGAAATCCACAGACTCTCATCTTCTGTGAAAACAAAAGAAGGACTTTTCCAAAGCATCATAACCTTAGATCCAAATTCTGAAGTCAAGATACCTTTAGAACATATGTGCAGGTTCAGCTTAGCAGCCCATATAATGAAATGTCTCTCTGTACTTAGCTCCTTCACAGTCAAAAATTTTAAAGAAAACACAATAATACAAAGAATCCAGACTTTCTGTAAATTTTCCATTTTTACGTGGCTTATTTTTACTCTATCACTTTACTTTATTCTGTCTCTTTAGAGACTTTATCTTTTTTTTAACCATTAACTTTATTTTCTATATTCTTTTTCTTCTCTCTCTCAAGCCTACATATACTCATCCAACATCGTGACCCATTTAGTGGTCTGTCTGAATCTGTTTTATTGTGAATCTGTAATTTTTTTACTATCCAGGAGCACTTTGTTTTGTGCCTTTAAATCACTAAGCAGTTAAGAATTTAAGCTGTGACATTCCTAGGTCAAAAACAGGTACTGCCTGCTTGCTCCGCCCAGTCCAACATGGCGGAGCCACTTGTGCCTCTGATCCTTGCACACTGCACCACTAGCATGGCGGAGCTGCTTGTGCCTCTGAGCTGCGGCACGCAATGTCCCCCTTTTAGGCACACAGCAGTCTAGTTGCCATCAAACAAGTCATAGCACTTTACTCCAAATGCTCCATTCAAAAGCTCTGTCTCCCGCAGGAGCCAGACAGAGATCGCAATGGCGGCACAGCTCAGAAAGCCGGCATTTTAAAACAGCCAGTTTTTTCCTGCTGCTGAGTCAGGAAAATTTCAAAATGAAGGACGTACTCTGTTGGCACACAGCAAGTCCACATTGGAGCCACACTCAGCAGTTTAATTCTGAGACTGAGTGTGCAGCACAGAAACTCATTTTATCCAAGTTACACCCAAATCTGACACGCAGAGCACTGCGCAGTCTGAAAACACATCTCAGGAATCCGCCATGCTCTTCCGCCTGCCTAAGCCTGATTCTGCTGTCTGCCCAGGTGCAGGCGGGGAGCGCTGAGCCATCAGCATGGTCTCAGAACACTCTCCTTCCGATCCCAAGCAGGAACACAAACATCCAGTCCCATAAAAGCCTTGAAATGCCTTAAAGCCAGAGTTTGCACTGGCAGCACAGCCCCAGGAAGCCGCGCTTTAAAATGACGCAGTTTTTTTTCTGCTTCTGTTGCTGAATCAGGAAATCTCTCTACAGCACGCCACCAACAAACAGCAAAAATCTGTGTTAAACTCTCTCTCCCTTATTTTTAAGCCTTCTCAGATTTTTTAAGTGGATTTAGTCCATCACGTCGGGCGCCACTCTGTTGTAGTTAGGGGTGGCTGGGCTGCTTCCCCAGCACCCGGCCGCCCACACGGCTAGCATGGATAGCTATAGAATGAATACTCTGGAAGGTTTATATTTTCCAGTCTAGGTTGAGTGAACAGTAGTAACTGAAAACAGATTAAAAAAATATTGTGAAGCAAGTTCACACTTGAACCTAGCAAATATCACAAGGTGTGAAAACTCAGTATAAATTGGGAATCAGATTTCAAATCTAATGCACCTTGCCTATGATACAGCCTCCCTTTGATATGTATTGTTAGCAAGTACGTCTTCAATTTAAAAGCACTGAGGTGGTTTTATTTTGTTTTGTTTCAAACTTGAAATCACAGTTTCCAAGCAATGCATTTTTATCCGTGCCCTTCAGTCCTTACATTTGTCTTTCCTGTTGTTTTCAATGTCTTAATTATCTCATACTGTCCTTCCATGTAGTCCTGTTTCACTTCTGTCATAAGCTTTACAATTCTTTCCTGAGGTTGGTGATGCTACTGAGCACACTTTCCTTTGCTCTAAATCCCATTTAATTTGATGCCAATGTCCATGTGTATACACTTATGTAATAAACTTGAAATGTGATTCTCTGGTAATTTCTCTAGCTTTTTCGTATGTTGTACTATGGCATTTTACAGAAAACAGAGAATCTTATGACTTCAACTAGTTTCTATTCCAAAAGAGCAAATGAAACTCTGCTTGATTTCTTACAAATATTCAACTTATGGCTTGATTAGATTCTTTTGTGATTGTGGTTTTTATAAGGAAAGCGTGGGTTTAATACTTAAATTAAGCATACTCCATACATTCAAGAAGTCATGTGATAACATGAATTTCCCTGTGTTGCAAACAACATGAACTCCTACCATAAAGGAACAATTTTCAGGATAGAATAATAGGGAAAATGTGATCACAGCATTACCCCAAAAGTATTCATACCTTATTCAAGTATTTTCCTAAAATAGGAATCAATAGTTATGTGATATTACCATAAATTGTCAAAGGGTATAGCGGTCGAATGAGGTTGTATCATTGTAATTGCTATATTGTCTGAAAAATTAACTGATTAAAAGAAATGTAAAGAAAATAATTTTACTGGTTAAATTAATTTTTAAGAATGTAGATGATATCTTTACATTAATATAGCTATGTAGCCTGCATTACTTTAATTTATGAAGAAAATACATGTAACCCGATATCTAATAACTCAATGTATGATTTTATAAAATGAATCGTTTAAAATGTCTTTTTTATTGTCTTTGTGTTTTTAAATTTTCAGTTCAAATTTATCCACAATCATAAAGAGTGAAGAGAGGTTACTTTCACACTTAATGCTAAGCTTCTGATCTAATAAATTTTATTTTTATGATACTCTTCATGTCATCTGATTACAAGACAACTAGACATTCTCATAGAAATACATCTGTTAATAAGAAAAAGTCTTATTGTATGTGTGTGAGAGTGTGCTAATGATAGGAACATATTAGAATTATGAATGTATATATATAATGCAAATGTTATGACCCATATTATATAAACAGTGAAATATTTTAACATTAGAGGGAGAACATTGATTTTGGTTAGTTGGGTACATTTGTGCGACCTTGGTATGGGAGAAAAAAAAAAGCAGAGCACTATGACAATATTGGGAATTGGTTTTACCTATTCTCTTTTAGGGATCATAAAGTCTTGCTCTGCAAATCATTCAAAGCTGGAAAATGGCCTCATACACCTCATACACATTTTCAAATTGATGTCTACAGACTTGCCCAATGCTTGGTTTTCTACCAGTCATTCCATCATCACAGAAAAGAGAAATTCTCCGTGAAATGGTTTTGATGAGTGTCTTTGAGTAGGGCAGCAAAACATTTACAGATGGAACATTGTAACAGCATAGAAGGTGCACTTTGAACACATCAGAGGAATAGTTTTCAGTTGTCTTGAGTATATCATGCTACATTTATTGAAAAATAATGCATCTGTACACGTGGACAATTTTATAAAAAATGTTTGTCTTACTTTAATCTCAGAAATAGTATTAATTACTAGTGAATCTAGGAGGTAAATCTTGAAATATGTCTCATACACAGTTATTGCTGATGGTTTGAGAAGGCACTACTAACTATACATATATAATATGCATATATGCATAAGTCTATTTTTAAAGCCTCCTTTAGACATTGCACATTGTGACTGTCTTCATATCATTTACTCTTTATTTATCTTAGGTAAACCAAATGATCTTAGACAGATGTGACTCCTACACAACCATGCTGTTCTTTGTCCTTAAGAAGCAATATTAACATTCCACTATGAAAACAGTCAGTATTTCATTTATGTTTTGATTTCCATTTATTCCTGGCTAAAGAAGTAGACCAGGAGTTTAAATAATGGCACACTTTATTTTATTTTTCTGTTAAGTTCTTAAATATACTGAGTAATTTGTGATAGTTTAAATAGAGATACCCCCACAGTTTCATATATTTGAACTTCAGTTGGAAGAACTATTTGAGAAGACCTTGTAGTTGGAGGTGTACAACGAGGATGTGGGCATTGGGGTTGCAAAACCTTCAATCATTCTAAGTATCCCTCTTTTTCCTGCTGCTTATAGATCAATATGTGAGCTTTCTGTTACTGTTCCAGTTCAGTGCCTACCTTGCTGATCCAGTTATACTCATCATAAGAATCATGAATTCCAACTCTGAAACTATGAGTTCCATATAAATTCTACAACCTGTAGGCTTCCTTGTTTATGGTGTCTTATCAAAGCAATAGAACACTAAATAAGACATTTTTAGATGAGTCTTCATATAAAAGATACATATTGCGATTCTATATTTCAATGTAGGCAGTCCAATATAGAGGATATAGTGATAAAAATAGCCAATTCCTGAAGACAGTTTCAGAGCATATTAAATAAAATCCCTTAATTATAGTTCAGTAAAAGTTTCATCATATAGAAAATGTATTTTTAATATTTTTGATGTTGTTTTACTGAACAGAATTTCATCACTGATTCTTGCTTTCTATCTTGTTAAAATTATCTGTTATCTGGCTACATTGGTTTCCTATGTCCTTAACAAATGAACAAAAAAGTAGCTTTAATCAGAGGAAGTGTATTTTCCCATGCCTACAAAGGCTAGAGGACCAAAGTTAGTATAGAGCTCCTACAAAAGGGCCCTAGGAAGATTGTTTTGCCCCTTCTACCTTTTGGCAGCCCAAGATGATACTTCTATCAATGAATGTATATTCTCTGTTTTCAACTTATGAATTATTCTTGATTTTGCTTTAGATTCAACCTGTTTCTTTTTTTTTTTTTAACCTGTTTCTTAACAGAATAGTAGCCTTGGACTAAGTGCTACTCTAAGCCCAAGATGATTTCAAATGGGCATATTTATAACTTTAACCCCCAAAAAGTGTGACAAATAGAAAATGCAGAAGTGCTGAGAAACATAAGACCACAGTCCACCAGGCACAGCCAAAATAAACTCTGTATCTTGGGATTTTGCCAGATCAACTACATTATCCTTTCATTCTTTTTTTTTTAATCCTTGAAATTTTGAGAATATTTATGTGTTTTTTCTTTCCACATTTCCTTTTATTCTGTTTATTTTATTGCTTTCATTTCTTTAAAACAGGATTTTACTAGCAGAGCAGGATGGTCTTGAGCTAACAGAGAGTCTTCTGAATCTGTCTACCTCGTAATAAGACTAAAGGTGCTTGTCACCATGCCTGGCTCCAATTTAATACACATAATTTTAAGTAAGGTTGTAGAAAACTGTTTCCACCAAACCAATTTTTGTACAGTATTAAATTAATGGATTTGGAAACTGTATAGTTTTATAGAATTTAGCAAATGTTAGGCTGCTGGTACTCGTAATTGATTTTTTTTAAAATATTTATTTATTTATTATGTATGCAATATTCTGTCTGTATGCCTGAAGGCCAGAAGAGGGCGCCAGACCTCTTTACAGATGGTTGTGAGCCATCATGTGGTTGCTGGGAATTGAACTCAGGACCTTTGGAAGAGCAGGCAGTGCTCTTAACCACTGAGCCATCTCTCCAGCCCCCTCATAATTGATTTTTATGTCATTGTTTTACTTCAATGTGCAAAACAAATCACCATAGCTCTGATTTAATGTTATTTAAGTAAGTGAATAACTAAGCTAATGTCCTCCTGTTTTTGGTTAAAATTTGTTCTGTATTTTCAATATGTACGCCATGTATATTTATCATTCTCACTACCTACCCACTCCCCTATCCTTGACACTGACCACAAGGGAAAATCGGACCCAATCAGAGAGCAGTTGGATATTTCTACACTGATATCCCCAATTTATGCTAACACGCTCTTCAGAATTATCAAGAAAATCATGTTTAGAATTTACAAGTGAAAAAACATTCTGCTGGTTAATTTGGATAAATAAAAGTCCATGAAATTTTCATAAACTAATAATTGTGGGAGAGTACTCATTCTTCAGAGAGTCAGTGTTTGGCTATGTGAACAAAGAAAATTAGCAAAACTAATTTGCAAATAAAAATGAGACTTATGAAAATAAGCTATGAGGCAATTTTACAAAAGAAAATAACCTATTACTAGGTCTTTGTTGTTGCTGTTGGAGTTCTAACAAAAAAGTGAATTTGGTAATAGCCTAAAATTTAGATGGATTATTGTTTCTGTGGAAAAATTTAGTTTACAGTTTTGAACCTTCAGTATCAAGACAGCAATTTCTAAAAGGAGTTAGGAGATAGAAGAGAATATGGGTAATTCAGACTGAGAAAGAAAAACATGGTATACTTACTCATAAGTGGATACTAAATATAACACAAAGGAAAATGAGACTACTAGTTCCAGAGCTTGTAGTCCACAGCTCCAGAGAAGCTAGGTAATAAGGATGACCAAAAACGTACTCATGGATCACCCTGAGTAGGGGAAATAGATGAGATCTCTGGGAAAATGGAGGTTAGGGAGAATGGTAGTCAGAAAGGGATAGGTGATGAGAACATGAGAAAAAGGGATGGTTGAGCTGGTGGAAAACTGGATTAGGAGAGCAATGAATAAGGTATCTTGATAGAGAGAGCCATTATGGAGTTAGGCTAGGGACATTCAGGTGTTAGGGACATTCCCAGAAATACACAAGATAGACCCCAGTTAAGAGTGATAGCAGTAGTAGAGACTGTGCCTGAATTGGCCTTTCCTATAATTGAGTTGGTGAATATCCTAACTATCATCTTAGATCTGTCATACAGTCATTGAAGGAAACAGATGCAAAGATCCACAGCCACACAGCAGGCCAAGTTCTGGGAGTCCAAAAGAAGACAGGACAGAGATTTTATGAGCAAGGGAGGTCAAGACCATTCTGGGAAAATCTATAGAGACAGCTGAAACAAGCTCCTGGGAACTCATGAATTCTAGATCACAGTAGTTGAGCTTGTATGGGACCTATCTAGGCCCACTGCATGTTGTGTAGCTTGGTTTGTTTGAGGTGTCCCCTGCAGCTGAACCAGATTCTATCCCTGTTTCAAGACCTGGCTTTTGGGGTCCATTTAATATGGTGGGATACCTTGATGCAGAGGACAGGGCCTTGGCCATGCCTCAACTTAATGTTTTCAGGCTTTGTTGACTCCCGGTCGGAGGCCTTACCTTTTCTGAGGAGAGGATAATGGTCGGGTTGGGGAAGAGAGGAGATTGGAAGGAGAGGGAAGGGGATGATGGACCTAAAATAAAAACTTATTGAATGAGAAAACTCAGACCCAGAAAAACAAATATATTATGTACTTACACATAAATGGCTTTTAGAAATAAAGCAAAGCAGCCGGGCGGTGGTGGTGCACGCCTTTAATTCCAGCACTTGGGAGGCAGAGGCAGGCAGATCTCTGTGAGTTCGAGACCAGCCTGGTCTACAAGAGCTAGTTCCAGGACAGGCTCCAAAACCACAGAGAAACCCTGTCTCGAAAAACCAAAAAAAAAAAAAAAAGAAATAAAGCAAAACAAAACCAGCTTACAATCCATAATCCAGAGAACTTAGACAACAGAGAGGAACCTAAGAGAGACATGCATGAATCTACATAGAAAGGAAAAAAGTACAAGGTCTCCTGATGGTAGGTGTGGAGATCAGGGAAGAAGGGAGGAAGGGAAGGGAGCAGAGGAAATGTATAGCAAATTGAAACAATAAAAAATTCTTTTTCTAGAAAACAGAGAAAGACCACTACATCAAACAACCAATCAAAATGCTGAGTTGTAGAGCCCAGCCCAAATCACTCACACCCCTGAGAATCAGGGAACATTACAGAAAAGGTGTATGGAATATAGAAGAGAGGAAGAAAGGCAGTAAAAGTCACAGGATCCGTGTGTTTGCTGTGAGATTGTGTCTGCTACTAACGCTGGAAGATTTACCTCTAAGTTCTCAAAAATCTATATATTTAAAAATTTAAAAAAATATTATGCATCTCAGTGTTTTGAGTGAATTTTTCTTTAACTCAGAATTGTCTGTGAAAACCATTGAAAGGGTTCAGATTCTCTGTCTTTGGAGTTAGTCTTAGTTGTTAGTCACAGGGGTGTGTTAACCTTACCCAAGTCCTATGCACAAACACAGCACACTGAACCACTGAGCGTCTCTCTAACACATAACTTTGTTCATATTTAAGAGGAACAAAATGAACTATCAATAAAGCTTATGACAACCATGTGAATATAGTTTATAATCTTATAGTTATTCTCATAGCAAAGATACAGGAATTGGCAAAGTAATTATTTATTTCTTGGATTAATGACTAAAGTTTAGAGACTATAAACCAACTTAGTCAGTGATGCATACCTTCTCTCTGGAACCTAGTGAATTTTACTGAGAAATGTTTACTTAGACATTTATGAGCAACATAATGAAAACAAAATTTAGATTTTTAAGAAATTATTAAAAATATCAAATATCTGAAACACTTACATAAGCTCTCAGAATGGATCACTATATCTTTTAAAATCATACAGAAACAGATAATTAGAATATGCTTTAATTTATTCAACATTGAAATGAAATGTATCATACAGAGAAGAAAAAAGGAAGCTTATCTAGTCCTTACTATGTACAACATAAGTTGTTTTCTTTTAATGTCTTCTAATATTGCAAGGAAAATTTCTTACTAAATTTATCTAATTGTTTCTAATAAATTGAGACAATTTGTTGAAACACAGTACATATACAAACCTGGTATTTTTCATGTCTTAATTATGACTGAATGGACTCTGACAACAAAACTATCATTTTTCAGAAATTAGTTTTTCATCCTTGGATTGATAGTCAAATTAAAATATGAAAATTATATATATATCAATATTATTGAATGATTATTCCATATTCAATGCATTCATTGAATGCATTCAATGCAGATTCAATATATATATAGTATATTAATTAGGTGCATAATGTTTTAAATATTTTTAAAGTATTAATATAAAATGGTTTTACTTTAGAGACTCAAATCACTGTGTATATCTACTTGCATAAGCTTTTTGAATGTTAAAATCCAAACCGAGTGACTCAGAATGGGAGCTAAATGTGCTTTGAGTAGATTCCATTATTGAAAGCATTATTATCATACACAGTGCTCGCCCATTTAACAATGAAGGAAAACTAAATGGCAGGCTGCAGTGGAGGGTGGCCACAGCTTTAATGACTGTGTGTGAGCGCTTTCACAATCCTCTATGAGAGTTAAAGGCTAAGTACTGAAGGAGAGTGCCGTTGAATTGAACTAGATGTACATGATGACAAACGACTAGATCACAATCTTTATACACACCCCCTTTCACTACTTCTCCTTCGTAGTTCAGAATGTTTGTCTTATAACTTAGGAATCTTCCACACAGCACACACTCAACTGCCGTTTTATACTTAGTAAACCTATAACCTTTTTTACTTTTTCCATCACATATATAACCATAGTTACGTAGACACACAGGCCTGGTAAATACAGGTATCCTATATTATTACAATGCCTTTAATTATATAGTTATATATCATGTATACGTATAGAAATATACTTTTGTAATCTTCTTTCTTCATATGAACATAATGATATTTGGATGGCAGGAATACTGTTTACAATTACTATTTATTTTTTAAAGTATATTTCACAATGATGCAGTCAAATTTAAATTTATGTTCTCATAATGAATAAAAATATTAAAAATATTGAAGTTTCTAAGGGAAATTAATTTTATACTTTTGTAGATATAGGTTTCTGGCAATTATGGTGCTTTGTCTTCAATAAACAATTCGTTAATACAATAAATGACACTGGCAAACAGCATGAATATAATACGTTAGCAAATAATATATTATTCTAATATATTAATGGAAAATATACCTTTAGGTTTCCTAACTATACTTATACACCAGACAGAGTCAGAGAACAGAAGCATATTTCATATTTTTTAATGTAGGTGATAATTGTTGACAGAAGTTTCTGACCCACCTGGCCCAGTGCCATTTAATTCCAAAGAAACACACAGAGGCTTATATTAATTATAAAATGTTTGACCTATTAGTTCAGGCTTACTATTAACTGATCTTGCAACTTTAAACAACATGTAATTATTATCTTTGTTTAGCCACATGGTTTGGAACCTTTTCTCCATGAAGCATTCTCATCTTGCTTCCTCTGTGTCTATCCTGTGGTAGACTCCCTGCCTTTCCTCTTCCCAGAATTTTCTTATACCTCCTGCTAGGCTATTGGCCAATCAGCATTTTATAAAAATAATATGAATAACAAATCTTCACAGTGTACAGAAGCATTGTGCCACAGTATTTTCTTTTTTTTTTTTTTTTTTTTTTTTTTTTTTTTT
>JABTXL010001072.1:2134951-2184282 GCA_025134845.1 Neodon shergylaensis
GCCTTGGAGCCTGTCCTGGAACTAGCTCTGTAGACCAGGCTGGTCTCTTTTTTTTTTTTCTTTTCAAGACAAGAGCTCTGAATCTAATTTACTTTGCTAAGCTTTTTTTCTTGATCATTATCCAAAACAATTTGTAACCCACACTCTAAACAAAGAGAAGCATCCATAATCCATTTTTGGGGAAAGGTGGAAGTAGTTTTCTAGGTTACTTCTTGCTGATTGGAAACATGATAATCATATGAGGAACAAAAAAAATTCAGGATTATTGTCAAGTCCTGACTGAAATATTACAGTATTCTATGAGACTGGATCATCTCAGACAGCAGTCTTAAGAATATTCTGAATGTAGAACTCCGAGGAAATTACAACAGATGTGTTCTAAAATGGTAGATCATTTTGGACATCTGTTCCCATTGGAGAATTTCTAGGGTGTCTTCCTTGATCAAACCTGACTTTTCTTAATCCACAATGAGTCCACAGCCTCTCATTTTCTGTGGAAATATAAGCAAAACCTCTTCTCCAAAGTAACTTATCTTTTGACTTAAATTTTGAAGTCAAGCCATTTTCTAAATATATAGGCTGGATTAATCCATCAACATTTATAATCAAATGTCTTTTAGCAGCTGTTGTTCCTTCCTCAGTGTCAAACAATTCAAAGACAATGCAATAACATGTAGTATCCACATTCTCTGTGTATTTTCATGGTTTTTTACCCCTATTTCTTTTACTTTTATTTTTTAATTTTTGTTTTTTTGAGACAAGGTTTCTTTGTGTCTCTTTGACTGTCCTGGAACTCACTCAGTCGATCAGGCTTACATCAAACAAACAGAGACCTGCCTGCCTCTGTCTTTCAAGTGTTAGGATCAAAGGAGAGTGCTACCATGCCTGATTTCTCTATTTTTTTTTATTTTAAAGACTTTCTCTAAAATACACTGTAAACCATTTAGAGTGTGTATTTTTTCCTGAATCTGTCTTTACTGTATATCTTTTTCTGACCACATGAGTCTTTAATCTGCTCAGGGATATGACTAGGGTTATAAACTTCAACTTTGGTGACTGGCTTCATCTCATTTCAAAGCTTTTTGAGAGTCTAGCTTGATGGTGGAGATACTGGAGGAATTAGTTTTATTACCACAACTCTGTGGAGTTTCTAGGTTCATGCTACCACCAAAAAGCCTGATGCCGGTTGCTCATAAACACCATTTAATGTTTGGTAAAAGAGCCTCTTTAAATAGCTGCAAGATTTTTTGCCACTAATGCTGAGTCAGGAAGTCTCTTTTAAAAGAGCCTCACCTCTGCTCACCATCAGTAAACAGAGTCTACCAGAGAAAAGATGATTACCAAGATGCTTCATTTGCCTTTTTCCTTGTCTCTCTAGAATTCTTTCCTTTTTAAAGCTTTCTCAGGTTTTATGTGGAAATTCTTTCTAAACATTTGGACACCATTTATTGACAGAAGTTTCTGTCCTGCCTGATCCCACAGCCATTCAGTGCAAAGAAACATGCTGAGGCTTATATTAATTATAAAATAGTTGGCCTATTAGCTCAGGCTTATTAATGACTAGCTCTTACAACTTAAATTATCCCATAATTCTTATCCATGAATAGCCACATGGTTTTGTAACGTTTCTCAGTGTAACATTCTCATCTCGTTCCTCTGCATCTGGCTAATGACAGACTCTCTGCCTTTCCTTTTTCTAGAATTTTCTTATTTGTCATCCCACCTATACTTCTTTTCTGGCTCCTAGCCAATCAGGGTTTATTAAGCTAATAAGAGTGAAAAATCTTTACAGTGCACAGGAGCATTGTTCCACAGCAGATAATGAATATGCTCATTTCAAAATAGAATAGAGTTGAGAATGGCCTTTTACTTCTGAATCTTCAGTCTCTCAAGCACTGGAGTTATTGGTGTTTGCTTCCAATGTCCATCTTATATGTTGCTGAGAATTGACCTGAGGGGTGTGAGCATACTATTCAAGCCCTTTCCCAACTGTTCTATAACCCCAGAAATACTCAGGGAAGTATTAAGCATGAATAAGTTTTAATCAAAAACTTTACACTTACCATATAATTAAGAAAAAATTAACAGTTTCTAAGATAGTCTTTCTTAATAGTTCCCAGAACTTCATGGGATTGACCCAGTTGAGGGACATACCATTTAAAATCAAGGGTGGAATTGTGCCTGAAATGAGAGGTTTTGTTTTTCTTGACAGCTTGATATTCAGAAATAGATAATTCCAGATGCTGAAATACCCAGGAGACATGGTATCCCAATGGGGTGCCTCCTTTGCTTGTCATTAGTCAAGCAATGGAAGATTGAAGTCTCCCTCACTAAAGTGGAGAGTTGTCATATTCCTATAGTTGTTGCAATGCCAAAGGTTAGAATCAGAGGAAGATACTTTATACTAAAATCTTTGTTTTACAAATATTTTCACCTGGCTTATGAATAATATACTTCAGGTATTATATGTATGCTCATGATTACAGTTGAAATTTCAAATGGGAAATAAATTTTATTCTTAATAATATATAGCAAAAGGTTTCTATAAAGCAATGTATTAGAAAATGAATGTGCATCATCTTCAAATGCACAGTGGTTTCTTAAGAACTTTGCCAGTAGAGAAAGTATTTTATGAAACATGAAAGACTGGATTGGGGTGATGGCTCAGTTTGTAAAGTGCTTGCCTTGAAAATAAGGACCTAAAATCAACCATCCAGAATCCACACAAAAATAAATAAAAATAACAACAAAAAATAAACAAACAAAAATTCTGGGCATAGTGGCATGCCCTTGCCATTAGAGTGCTGGAGAGGTAGAAATGGATCTCTGGAGTTCTTTAGCTAGACTATATGGCAAAGTCCAGGTCAATGTAATATTTGGCCCCTGCAAACATGATAATTCTGAAGAATAATCTCTGAGGCTGACCTTTGGCCTCCATGTGAACTTTCACAAACATATGCATCTATACACATGTGAACATATGGCACACACATGCATAGACAGAAGACACATAAATTAAAGCTTGAGTAAAGTGGCAAGAAATTAATTTAAGGATATAATATAGCAAAAACTTTATAGTGTTATTGTTGTCTTCTAGATGCAAACAAAAAACAGGATGCGTGTGTGTGTGTTGGTGTCTATTTTTGTTTAATGTTTGTTTGTTTTCTTCTTTTGAAATTAGGTGAGCTTAAAAATCACACGAAATTTAAAGGTCAGGTTTAGCCTACTTGTAATAATCAGTCAGCTGTTGCAACTATTTTTGAGGCAGTCTATTTTCATTCACTCCAGATAGAGAAGATGAGCAGTTATATTCCAAAGAAACAATTTTATTTACCTCCACTATTAAATTGATTACAGAACCATGGTTGATTCATCCAGTCAGTCTCCAAAATTCTCACCTCACTCTGGATCAATGACCTACCAAAGGCACATCACTAGATTCCCCAATTCTAACATAACCCTGAACAGGGGATTCATATATCCTGTATCTATTCTTCCTACCATATTCCTTCTTTCTTCTAATTACTCTTTTGCAACATTTCCTAAGTCTGGAGGGGTTTTTATATAAACATGGTATCTTTTTCATGAGCAGGAGGTCATTATATCACAGCAAATGTCACTGATTCTCAGCCATTTGACTGCTTATGATTCTTAACACTATCAATATTTCTGTATGAAAAAAAAGTTTCCATCAATAATCAAGCTATACAGGAACATCAGTCTATGGATATCAGGAATGACTTTTATTACACTATGTAAGTTACCTTTATTCAGGATTATTTTTGTTTATTGTTTTGTTTTTTGCTTTTTTGAGATAGGATTTCTCTGTAGCTTTGAAGCCTATCTTGGAACTAGCTCTTGTAGACCAGGCTGGCCTCAAACTCACAGAGATCCGCCTGCCTCTGCCTCCCAAGTGCTGGGACTGCACCACTGCCTGGCTTCATTCAGGCTTTTAACTACTGTTTCTGCTGTTATTCCAGATTTTTTCCAAATATATAAGATATTAGAAAGTGAGAATAATAGGGCAAAACCTTATTGCAGTGTCCAGTCAGAAAACCAAGCAAGGTCCTGGGTTGTTATGGCATACCCTTCTGAGTACTGTAAACTGGAGATTTACATTCCCATCTAACAAATTCAGATACATCAGAACTTCACCAAAATCATAAAGATCATGTTTCACCATGGTGCTCAGCAAAGAGTATAAACAATGTTCTTCCTGAGTTTAAGGCTTTCTTAAATCTCCTGGAAGTACACTCCTATCAAATCTGATGATGAAGGCTTGTCACACTTCAACTCTCTAACGCCAAGTCCTGTCAGTCAAATCTATCCTTCCTTCATTATCATCAGCTATATTATTATCATTGGGAACTGTTCAAGAAATAACCAAGTATTTTGTGGATTGCATGAGACAATCTATCAGGATCCTTAATTCCCATGTATTTCCCAGGTCATGCAATCTTTTATTTCAAGGAGTGATTAGCACTTATATCACTGAATGTCCTCACTTTCACAAAACTCAGACTGTACCCACCCACCCACTTGTCTCACATCCTCAGGAGCCAGCCTGTGGAAAGTGCTTTCAATCTCTCCTTAAAAGAGCTTCACAATTAAAGCAATTCCAGCTCAGAGCATTCTCTCAGAATACAATACTTTGACATATTGGACCATTATAAGATCCTTGTCTACATATAGTGATGGATTTTTCCTTGCTATGAATTAAAGATTGCATTTGAGAAGTAACTTATCTCCCTTCAACCTATATTTCTCCCTTCTCACTATATAATTCTTCCCCTGGGGTATATTTTAGTGTCAAGAGGGGTTATTTTGTAGACTGACTATTTACTCTCTTTTTCTTGTGCCTCAATAGATAATAACAAAAAGACAGTCAACAACTCCATCTCACATTAATTTTTTCCCTCCATTGCTTTCCTAGTTTTTCTACAAAATAAAAAGCTAATGTAGTGGAAGTCATCCTGTGTTATTTTCCTCACTTTACTTCCTCACTGACATGGAGAGTTTCCTTTTGGGCGCAGTTGCATATATTATCCACCACAGCTGTCACTGCACCATGGAGGTTTGACATACCATATATAGGGATGGTTGATCATATCAGGATTTATGACACAAGTACTGTATCCTCACATGGCTCACTCTGCTGCATTCCTTATCATTTATTGAATGGATCTGTAACCATTATTTTCAGGTCTGTTTTATTTCTATTGGTCTCTGTTCAGGCACTAAACACTCTAATAATTATTTCTAAACGGGGTATTTGTTTTTGATCCAGAGATAAGGTAATATCAATCAATGAAATAACTTCATCCAAGTTTAGCTTTCTGAACCAATAATTTTTAAGGTTATCTACAGAAGCAAGAATGTTCAAGCAGCTATATCACCAATTAAAATAAATAAATAATAGATGGATAGACCATCCCAGCACTCCTAACAAGTCATGATATTTGTCACTGCATTCCTTTGTGTAAATTGGAGACAGCCACACAACTGAAAAGTATCTTTTACCTTAGCTATTATTTACAGATTTTATAACCTAAGAAGTGACTTTATGATTCTTGTGAATGTTTTGCTTCATGGTTATTCTGCTCGCCCTTCTCTATCCATGAAGGCAGTGTGTTGGATCACTGAAAATAGGAACACAGGATTATTTTCTAAATTATTTACTTAATTAAACCCAGAAATATCATATCATGTATGGGGCATTGTTGCAAGGAGGGGCTACTTGTTGGTCCCGGCCGCCTGGCTATCTTACACCTGAAATAACCACACAGAAACTATATTAATTAAATCACTGCCTGGCTCAATATCTCTAGCTTCTTATTGGCTAACTCTCATATCTTGATTTAACCCATTTCTATTAATCTGTATATCACTACGAGGTTGTGGCTTACCAGGAAAGGTTCGGCAAGTCTGATTCTGGCGGCTCCATTGCAGTTCTCTCACTCTGCTTTCTTTCTCCCAGAATTCAGTTCTGTCTTCTCTGCCTACCTAAGTTCTGCCTGATCAACTAGGCCAAGGCAGTTTCTTTATTCATTATCCAATGAAAGAAACACACAAACAGAAGGAACTTCTACACTAGGGGATAAGTTGGATTCTTCTAATTTGATACCTAATATATCATGGAACTACGTACTCAGAAAAAAAATAATTAAATGTTTCCATAGGGGTGAAATGTATCTGTTAAATTAGTTTAGCATCAGAGCTCTAACAATGTTTAATAAAATGTTATTGGCTTAAAAAAGAGAAGAAAATTACACTTCTAGGTTTGTTTCATGAGTTAGAAGTCACACAAAACTTCCAAACACCTAGAGAGAAGATCTCTTCCCTTGCTTTCTGGGTAGGCCCTTTCCAAATTACTGGGTTATTTTTCATTATTTGCTTTCTTGTTTCTGTGTTTCATAGTCGTAGCTATGTTATATCTATTTTTCCTATGGCATTCACTTTTAGTTAAGTTATTTCTATTAAGATGACCTAAGAGAGTTTCCTATCCTTTTACCACTGAAAGTATCATGACCAAGTCCGACAAATATGGACATACAGAGTTGGAGTGTACTGAAAGGAAGCTGCTCTTAGGTCCCGGTCACCCAGCTATGAAATAATTATGCAGAAACCATATTAATTAAAATACTGTTTGGCCCATTAGCTCTAATTTCCTATCAGCTAATTTACATCTTAATGTAACACATTTCTAGTAATCTGTACATCATCATGAGGTCATAGCCTACCAGCAAAGTTTCAGCACCTCCAGTGGTAGCAGCTCCATGGTGGCTACCTCTCTGCCTTCCTTCTCCCAGCATTCAGTCTGGGTTTTTCTTGCTTACCTAAATTCTACCCTATCAACATGCCAAGGCAGTTTCTTTATTTATTAATCAATAAAAGCACCACATAGACAGAAGGACCTCCACACCATTGGAGGCTATTGTACAGATCTAGCTTTCTGTTAAGAGTAATTACAACAGATATTTAATAAAATTTATGATGTATAATACATCTTACTTTAGAAATTTATGATGTATAATATGTCTTACTTTAGGTATATAATTTATTCTAAATGAAATGTTTATATAAATATATATGCAAGGTAAAGATACTTTCTCTGGATGCAGATAATAAAATACATATAACATTGTTGGATCCATTTGAAAAGAATCTACTACTTGCCTATTTAATAATAACATATGCAAGCAATAGCACAATATTTAGATTTCTGTGTGTTTCATATTGTTCCAAGAATTTCTGAACAGTTTTATAAGTTATAAATTGAACTTAACATTTGATTTCTATTTTGCTTATTATTTATATTAATATGATGTGTCTAAATGAGGACATGGATAGAGATAAACCTAATCCATTTCAACTTGGAATACAATGGAAAAACTACCATATGGTGTTTAGAGGTTATAGTCCCTGGGGTAAATAAGATCTGTGTTGTAGAAAGAAAATAATAACATGAGAATGTGACAAGAGATTAAACAGGAACATTGCATAGGGTCAGCTTAGTATGTGTAAACTGAAGAAATACAGCTGTGTAACCAAAGGAAAGCAAATTGGGTATACATAAAAAGAATCCATCTACAGTGTGTAATCCCCAGTGGAAGTGGGGGTATCCATGTCAACTTACATTTTTGCCAAAACAGGTTAAGAGTATATCTCAGACCCAGTTCACAGGACGTCATTTATAGGGATTCTTTACATTCCTGACCATCATTCACACTGGTTTTTGGTAACATCAGTCTTCTTCTTTAAAAACTTCATTATTTTAAAGGATTGACATGATTTTCCCACATGTGGCCTTGGCTACAGCTGCCACGTGTGTAGTCAGTTCTGACACTCTATGAGATTGGATTCATTAGGACAACAACATCCCAATTCTATCCCCTAGACATGGTGTATCTTATTGAAAACTATTATATTCCTGACCATAGATTGTAATGTAAGCGATTTTATCAATAAATAGGCAGAACAAAAAGAGGAGGGTCTTCCCAGCTCTGCACAGTCCAGAATATGTTTAAGACCCCCAAACCTGTGCCCAGATCTCTGTGTCATTGAAACACTTTTCACTACTTGCTATGGTCAACCCACCCTGTGGTTTCTTGGATTTACATAGAAGTAAAAACAAGTGATCCGCTGAAACTCATAGTTTGTCTTCTCTATCACAGTCCACACTTCATTATCTACAAACCTTGTCATTTTTGCCTGAGGCTTTCTTCTGTACCAATGCGCTCTCTCCAGGACTTCTGATTCCCATGCAAGGGGATTGTTATGGCAATTCCTCAACAACTTACTGCTTATGTACAGACTTTTATGAAAAAAAAGGCACAGTTTAGAATAGAACAGAAATCTATATGTATTCACAAGCATACCATATTTATTGCCAGTGATATCACAGGAAGGAAATCTCAAAAAAAAAAAGCATAGAAACATGTGAGTGATGACTGTGTACCTCATATGAGACTGAAAATTCAGACAACCAGATATATGGGATCCAAAGATATGAAAACATTAAGCCCTTTACATCCATACATCTGAAAGGCAAATATCAAAAAAGAAGTTCTAACAGATATTTGGCATATATGTGTCTTCATGACAAACAAAAAAATTAAATTTGCCTTTATTTCATTTAGCGTTAGAACTTGGGCTATTTTGTGATTACCTTGTGTCATATAAATGTCTGCAGACCTAGTCCCAGGTACTTCTTTAAGATAGAGACTTTGTAAAATTCAGTTTATCTCAGTACATTTTTATAAAACCTCTTCGCACCTGACAATATTTCTAGACTCTTTGCTGCAGAAAGCATTCTGTTCATTTAAATTGAATGAAAAGATGATTCTTTCATGCATGAATTTAAGCTATATAAAGAACTGGTGCTAGCATCATGTTTCAAAGTTCATAGATGGAAAAATATGCTTTGAAAGCATGTGAAAGACTAACATGCTGTCACACCTTCATATTTTATATGCCAAATTTGGACATGACTTGAGTGATAAAATGTTAAATGTTAAATGAAATAATCAAGATTATTAGGCAGTATCATTTAATCATTGTATATCTAACAGCATGTCATATATGGTAAAGTAACTTAAAATAAATTATTGTAGATGATATAGTTTTCTTTACATCTGTAAATTTTGGCATTTTCACCTAATATGCTATTTTTACATGTTTCATTCATAAGCAGGCCAGAAACTACTTTTCAGTCTGATGTGTGATAAAATTGCTTGCATTTTTACTGAAATACACTTTAACAGAAAATTTCCTACACTTATTTCACATTTTATAGTATGTGTCATATGATATATGTCCAGTTATCTGCATCCTAAATATTTTAATAGGCAAATAAATTGTTGATATTGTTGAAATAAGATAAGCATATTTTGAATTTTATGTATAATTCCTGTTACAATCACTTCAGGTGATATGTACTAAATACTTAAGATGCTAGTAAATCTCAATCTGTCAATATTGTCTGTTTTCAAAATGAGATTCTTTGTTACTTATTTGTGGAATTTCTCTAAAATGAAGAATATATGTAACATTAACATTTTCATCAGCATATCAATGTAGAAGAGCAGGGGAAATGGAGAAATTGTGTGAAATAAACAACTATTATTAGAAAAGAAAGCATACGAACTTAGTAAATGTGTTCTGTCTTCATTTCATAGGCAGCTTTGGCCAAGTATGATTTATGATGTAATATAGATTGTTAGCACAGTCTCTCATTATAGCAACAACAAAACTGAAATGTTATTTTATACCTATTCCTGTGAAAAATGCATTCCTTTTAATTCTTTATTCTCCAATGATTTATATTCACGTAGTTAGGGTTGATATTTCAGCCTTTTTCATTTTTTTTTCTGATTTTATTAGGGCATACTTGATAAATATTACAGTATGTACTTGATGGGAGTAGAGTTAAGATATGAAGGTAAATAATCAGGCAAAAATGCATTTGTGGATGGCTAGATGAATATTCTCAGCATGTGCCTGTAATACTAGGCTAACATGAACATTCAGCTAATCATGCTCTCTCTATATTTTTTATATTTCTATGTTTATGCAGTAAATCTTCACAACCCTTATTTGCAAGAGAATTTTTATAAAACTACAATGTCAGAATTCAAGAATTTACTATTTTTATAAAAATGTATATAGATGTGAGGTAAATATATTCATTCTAACATGAGAAATATACAACCAATAATGCACCTAGCTAATCATCAATGTTCCCAGAAATGTAAGTCATAAAACCTCATATGGGTAGTGACAACTGGACTGGGGGCATCTTTGGGAAGAGCTAAAAATATACCATAATGAAAATTCCCAGTAATCTATTAGGGTTACCGTAGCTAAGACTCTAAGCAATGGGGGATACAGAGCCTGAACTGGCCATCTCCTATAACCAGGCAAGATTCCAGTGTAGAGATTGGGTTACCAACACAACCATAAACCCTTTGACCTTCAATTTGTACTGTCTACAACATGTGATGGGGTAAAGATTGCACAGAAATTGTGAGAGTGACCAACAAAAGAAAGGCCTAACTTGAGACCCATATCCTGAGAGGAAACTCATCCCTGGAGGCCAAGACTAAGAGGCTTTAAACCCCAGAGACCTAGGATAGAAACAAACACAACTGGCAAAAAAAAAGTCAATGAAACAATTCCTAATAATATTCTACTACTCTCATAGATTGGTGCCTAGACCAATCGTCATCAGAGAGTTCTCACCTAGAAACTGGTGGGAACAGATTCAGAGCCTCACAGCCAATTTGGTAGAGATTAGAGAACACTGTTCAGAGAGGGAGGAAGAGCTATAGGAGCCAAAGGAGTCAAGGACAGCCCGAGATAACTCAAAGAACCAATTCACCTGGGCACCTGGAGTCTTGCAGAAACTGAACTGACAACAAGGGCGCCTGCATGGGACTGACCTAGGCCCTGTAAATGTATGTTACAGTTTTTTGTTGTTGTTTGTTTGTTTGTTTGTTTTTGTTTTTTGTTTTTTCGAGACAGGGTTTCTCTGTAGCTTTGGTGCCCGTCTCGGAACTTCTTTTTTTAACTGTCACTGTAACTGTAGTACTCCTAACAGCGAGAGCAGGGAATGTCGCTGACTCTGATGCCTGCTTTTGGGACCCATTCTTCCAACTGGATTGACTCATCAGGCCTTAAAAGAGGAGGAGGAGCCTAAACTGCAACTGGAAACACCTTGATTCACTGATACCTCTGGGAGGCCCACCTGTATCTGAAGGACAACAGTGGAGGAGGAAGGAGCAGCAGAAAGAAGGTTTGGAAGTGGAGCATTGGTTGGGATATAAAAATAAACAACAGCATCAAAACACCAAGAAAACAAACAAAGAGAAACCCTCATACAACTGAAAGTTATGTGCTTACAATGTTCTTTTTAACCACTGAAAGTTAGCCTTCTGGAATTATTGCTACTAATGAAACACAAGCCCACCTTCATTCATCTGCCTTCGCTCATGAGTTAATCCCGCCTTTGATGATCACAAGTTCATTTCATTTTGGCTTTCACTTTTAAAAGTAATTACAATTTTTCATTGGTTGTTTTTACAAAACTATATTCTTCTATGTAGAAGCAGTTAGGTGAAATAAAATTTAGGTTTTTATTATTTCATAAAGATATATCTAGCAAGAAAGACTTTGAAGAGAACTGAATTAGCAATTGAATGAAACTCTAATATCAAATGAGAAATTTAGGATACTCTGAGCATTGAATAATTATTTGTCTTGCAAGCAAATTTAATAATAAGCTACAATAACAGTAATACATAGTTTTGAAAAGAACATTGTTGATTTATTTAAACCAAATGACCATCTACTCAAGACTTAAAATATTTTAAACACTTTAAATTTCCCCTCCATAATTCTTTTGTCATTCTTATTGCAAATTGTATTACTTGATATTGAAATCTGTCATTACTTTTCCCTGAAAGCAAATGTCTCCTTCAGCCATAACACAAAAGGCAAATATAGAAAATGGTTATTGTTAGAATACCAGCATTTTTGTAATTATTCCCTCCATTTAAGATTAAGAATGTCATGGCAGTATGATAATAATAAGAGGCCTTGTTATAGATTCTGACAAGGGAAGAGATGTTAAATATAATATTTATTAAGATCCATTTACATGTGAGTTTGGGTTTGGGACAGTTTTGAATAAAAATGACATGACTCCTTAAGCACTAATTATAAAGTTATTACCTAAGTTCTTTGAGTTTAGTCATATTATTCAAATTCATACACAAACACAAATATATTCCTGTGTGTAGATACATACAAACATTATATATATACATATATATATAAATTTTATGAAAAAAATTTAAGAATATCTCACTTGTTGGCACATAAATTTTTATCAGCAATCAAAATTATTTACTGGTTCAGCATAAAATTAAATAAATAAAATAATAAATAAAAACTATCATTAAAATATAATGGAATTCAAATTCACTACATCTTCAAAACGTGGATTAGAATTCTAGATTTGTAAGAACATGTACTTAGCATTGTCTCAAAACAGGAAAATGATATTTTTTTAAAAAGTGTAAGATGCTTTTTAACTTTTAGGATGAGACAAGACAATTATTTGACCTGTTTGTAATTCATTACAACACTGTTAATATCTTCAGTTTTCTTGATTACTTTATGTGAAACAGACTGAGAAACAAAACAGAAATAAAATGGAAGACATAAAAGAAGTGACAATTATACAAGAGTGAAAATGACTGTGAAGATGAAATTCCAACATGCTATTGTCACTTCAAATGCTTCTGTCTAAAGTGTCAGTATTCATGACTGCTGGAAAAGTGGAACAAAACAGAAGTCCCATTTGTCAAAACATGTGTAATCCAATATCTTGTATTTCTGATTATTGTTGGAGTTGATGATCTGCAAGCTCCTTACCAGAGAATGCCAAACGGTTCAAGAAAATTTGACTATAAGACATCAGCTATAATTTATAAATGTTAAGAGTTGATTATTATACTTTTGTGTACTAAATAGCAAATTTGCTTTTTGCATTCAAAATTATTAGTTATTTTGGTGACTTGTATAATATTTCAAAAGAAATCTCAAACAATTTTAAGTTGATCAAACATATTTTTTTTGACTTTTTTTTTTATTAATTTTTTATTGAGAAAAAAAAAAACAACGTTTCCCCCGCCTCCCCGCCTCCCATTTCCCTCCCCCTCCTTCCACCCTTCTCCCCCTCCCCCCACTCCTCTCCCCCTCCCTCTCCAGTCCAAGGAGCAGTCAGGGTTCCCTGCCCTGTGGAAAGTCCAAGGTGCTCAAACATATTTTGTAAGAATTTCTCAAGAACAATGTTATTCAAACTTGATTATCTCATTTTTTCTTTTAATATATCAAAATCTAATATCACCAAGCAAGCAATGCTAAAGAAGGTATAATCTCTTTGTTTGAGCTTACCTTTTTTTTTGGATTTTTCGAGACAGGGTTTCTCTGTCCTGGAACTAGCTCTTGTAGACCAGGCTGTGAGCTTACCTTTTATATTGATCTCAAGACATAGTGAAAATGAAAAGAAATTAGAAGACAAAACTGATAGGAGATTCATAATTTAATAAAATTTATTTTTATAATATAATAAATATTTAGAGATAATTTTTAAGTTAAGCAGTCATTTTAATGACTGGGGTAATTATTCTTGTTCAAATTAAAAGCTTAACAATGCGAGTGGTGTGTCTCTATTTCTTGGAACCCTTTTCATTCTCTCGGGTTGCCTTGCCCAGCCTTGATATGAGGGCTTTTGCCTTTTCTTACAATGTTTTGTTTTGTCGAGTTTGGTGGTTGTCTCATGGAGGTCTAATTTTTTCTGAAAGGAAATATAAAGGGAGTGGATCTGGAGGAGAGGGAGGAACCAAGAAAGATTGGGTGAAGAGGGAACTGTAGTCAGGATGTATTGTGTGAGAGAATCTATGTATAAAAAATCTAGCACATTGTGCTTCAGCAGGACAAATTCTCTAGGATACAGATCATGCCAATAGATCATGCTTCAATATCATTTTCCCTTAGAACTCCGTGTTGGTCCTTATGAAATCCAAAAGGATTAAATTTTAGAATTCTGAGTCCTCTAAAGAGCCTCCCACGTCAATACATAATTGCACAAGAGTGCACATCAACTAAATGAGTCCCCAACCCATTTTTGCACTAGCAACACAACCTAGGTACATCAGAAGTTGCATTCACACGTTTTCATTGCGTCTTCCCTAGATAGTTTACTCATACTCTCTCTATGCTCAGAACCAGACAGGAGCCACATTAGTAAACTGTTCTGCCTGCATGTATGCTTGCAGGCCAAGAGAGGGCACCAGATCTCATTATAGGTGTTTCTGAGCCACAATGTGGTTGCCGGGAATTGAACTCAGAACCTCTGGAAGAGCAGTCAGTGCTCTTAACCGGTGAACCATCTGCACAATCATACCACAAGGACAATTGCTCAACTATGTTCATAGCAGCATTATTGGTAATAGCCAGAACCTGAAAACAATCTAGAAGCTCATCAACCAAAGAATGGATAAAGCAGATGTGGTATATTTACACAATGGGCCTTTCTTTACTCAGCGGTAAAAAACGATGGCATCTCGAATGCATGCAAATGAATGATACTAGAAAAAAAAAAGAAAAGAAAAAGAAAAAAAAAAAGAAAAAGAAAAAGAAAAAAAAAAGTCCTGAATGAGGTAACTCAGATCCAGAAAACAAACATGAACCGACAGCCAGTCACTAATGGAAGCAGATGCACTGACCCACAATGGAGTACTAGTCTGAGCTCCTGGAGTTCAGTTGAAGAGAGGCAGGAGGGATTACATGAGCCAGGAGGCTCAAAAAAATGAAATAGCTGACCCGAATTAGTGGGAGCTCACTTCATAGAGTATGGACTGACACCTGTGGAATCCATATAGGACCAAATTAGACTCTGAACATGGGTGACAGCTGTGTGGTTTGATCTGTTGGGGGGGATGAAAATGGCACCAGACCTGTCCCAGGTGGACGAACTTTCTTTTGGGGACGACTCCTTATGGTGGGATACCTTGCTCAGCCTTGATATGTGGGAAGGGGGTGTCGGCTTGCCCCTAACTCAGACTTTGTTGACTCATCAAGGAAGGCCTTACCCACTCTGAAGAGTGGATAGTGCGTGGGAAGGCGGAAAGAGAAGGGGCAGGAGAAGGGAAGGGTGGAGGAACTGGGTTTGGTATGTAAAATCAAAAGTATTTTTTCTAACAAAAAATTTTAAAAATCAATACCATATTTAAAATTTTCATAGCTGATTAGAAATCTATATTTGAAAACAGAAAACAATAACAGCAACAAAAATCCAAGCAGCAAAGACTATGCCTAAAGTGTTCTACAAAAGTAGCAGGATAGAAAGAAATACAGAAGCTGTTCCATGTACTAATAACAAGCATGCTAAATAAAGAGGTAAATAGAGTAACCCATTTACAATAGTAAAAAAGAAAGGAAGTAAGGAAAAAAGAAAGGAAGAAAGAAAGGAAGAAAAAGGAAAGAAAATAAAAAGGAAAGTAGTCAAAAACCTAAACACCTCCAATATTCATGGATTGGTAGAAATAATGTTGTTAAAATTACTGTAATCAAATCAATTTATAGATTGAATGTAATCTCAAAGAACATCAAGATATAATTCATAAAAACACACATACACACACACATGCACACACACACACACACACACACACACAACCAACTAAAGTGAACATGGAGCTACCAAAGATTCTCTGCAACCCCCATTATTTCTGAGCAAAAGGAATAGCTGAAAGAATTACCATACCAGAACAGATATTATATTATGAAGCTGTAGTATTGAAAAAGAATGATACTTGTATAAAAGTAAAAATTAGATTAATGGAATGGGATGAAAGACCTGACTCAAAGCGCACATAGTTACAGACAGCTTATATTTTTCAAAGATGTCAAATGTACACAGGAAAATAAGCAGCATCTTTAACAAATGGGGCTGGGAAAACAGAATTTCCACATATAGAATAATAAAATGAGACCAGTGTCTATCAGTGTCTATCAAAATAAGTATAAGTGGATCAAATGTCAAATGTAAAAGCTCAAACACTAAAATTTCTAGAAGAAAATATAGTCAGTACCCAAGACATAAGTGCAGGGAAGGACTTTCAGAGTTGACTCCAGCTGCTCAGGAATTGGGGATAACAGTTAATAAATATGACCTTATAAACTGCAAAAAGCTAAGACACACAGAAAACTACCAATCCAGTGAAGAAGATGCCCAGAGAATAGCAGAAAATTCTTTTTATCTAAACATATGACAGAGGATTAGTTTCAGAATTTATAAAGAACCTCAGAAAGCAAAGTATCATGAAAACAAATGAGACCTCTGTGACCCACATGTGAAACAGCCTGCAGCATGTCTGACCAGGAGGAGGCAAACACTTCAATGGAAAACTTGCAAGGTCAGAAGTAAGGAGACTGTGTGAGACTTGACAAGATAGGAGTGAGAGTCATTCAACTCTAAAATGACCACACTTAAGGCAGAGCCCTGCATCACCTCAGGCTGCTTAGTCCTTTCAACTTTCAATTTTCCTTTTCCCATTTTCTTAATTTTGTTCTTTTGCCTCTGTCCTTTTCCCCCATTTTGGGGGGTTAAGAGTGCCTGGAACATAGTAAGCACTCAATAAATGTTTGTCAGGGAGAAAAAGAGCACAAGAACACTTCTTAAGAAACTCACAAGATCACATCAAATGGATTCACTCAGTTTTTCTTTGAAGATCAAAGAATTGCTAATATATATATTTTCTAAAGGAACAGGCAATAGCCTGCTGATAGTCACATACTCTTTTAATCCCAGCACTTGGGAGGCAGAAGCAGGTGGTTCTCTGAGTTCAGTGCCAGCCTGGTCTATTAAGAAAGATTCAGGACAGGCAGGATTACATAGAAAACCCTGTCTGGAAAAACAAGACAAATAACAACAAAACAAACAAGTAACAACAACAAAAGAATAGGAGATGGAGAAGAAAGGTGTGCCTGAGGTGTATCCAAAAAAGATGCTACTGGGTGCCATTCAATCATTTAGATTTTTTTTTGTTTGTTTTATTTTCCTTTCCACTAACCATTTTTCCTGAAAAGGTCGTTCTTTTCTAATGGGTTTAGAATAAAAACTGAATATGGATGCTCTATTTGTTATAAAATTTAATACTCTTAATTCTAATGCTCAGTGTTCATTATTGGTTGCTTTATAGTGGTGACTGTGGTGATCAAACCCGAGTCCCTTCATATTGCCTTCTCTATTTTATAAAGCTCAGCACTGAGCACTTCCAGGTTTCTGATGATAAGAAGATCGACCAGAGCAAGCTTTCCTCTGACCTTACAATTGGCCTGAAGTTCCAGCATGTGATTGCTTCACTTCCAGACTCTGATTTTCAGTGGAAGATGGAAGTTTATGAGAGACCTGAACTATGGGGAAATGACCTCTTTTCAGCTGGAAGCTGCTTTTAAAACTGAGGGTCTGAACCAGAGGACTATTAGGTGAGGAGTTAAATGACAGACACAGCAAGAGCAAAAACTAAGTCTAAAGATGGCTTCACTGAGAACAACCATTGTAATATTAAAAGAAAATTTTGTCACATGATCCCAGAAAAAAATCCAATTTTGATCAGCAGTAAATAAACGTATGTGTGCAGAAGTGTATGTTTCTTTGATTTTGTTTGCACTTTTTAACATCTGGGACATGGAGTTTCTGTACTATAAATTTTTATTGTGCTTAATATTAAAAACTCAAAATCAGATATTAGGGAGTGAAAGCCGAAGGATCAGAGAAGCAGTCACTAGAGAGTTCTTACCACAACCAATGCTCAGACCAAAGGGGAGATTTTGTCTTTGCAAATCCTTAGATTGCCCCTGAGCTCCTGTTTCCTCCCACTTTATATTCCTCTCTCTGCCCAGCCTTATCACTCCTATCTCCACCTCTCTAGTGCTCGGATTATGGGTTTGTAATCCTAAATGCTGGGAACACCTTTGTGTGAGCTCTGTTTCTCTTTCAGATAGATTAATCTCCCGTATCCCAGGGTGTACTTGAACCCACAGAGATCTCTCTGCCTCTGTTTTCCGAGTGCTGGAATTAAAGATGTGTGCCATCACCGCCTGGCCTCCATAGTTAGATAGCAGCTTAGCTCTACTCTGATTTTTAGGCAAGCTTTATTTGTTAGATCACAAACAAAATATCACTATAGATTCACTAGACATTGTTAGTACCAGTTTCACCAAAATACACATTTGTTCAATAAACCATTTAGAATTAGGGTATGGCTCCGAACTGAACAGAAGAAGGAATAACATTGGCTATAAAATATCTAAAACATGTTCAACATCTTTAGCAATGGGAGAAGTACAAATAAAACTGCTGAGAGATTTCACTTAGTCAGAATGTATAAAATCAAGAAGTCAGCTGATATCAAATGCTGGTAAAATGTAGGCGTAGATTAATGCAGACAAATTGTAAAGAATATATACACAGCTTTAATGGAAAAATTAGACTCACAGAACCAAGGTTCCAGCGGAGGACAGGAAGCAGGAAGGGGCGCGTGGGAGCCTGCACGCCTGATTTATAAGTAAACCTTCGCCCGAGGCAAGCCCACCCTCTAAGGGGGCTGGCTTAACCCTACAGTAAAATACAGAGAAACGAGCACATTCCATAAGAAAAAAATGAAATTTGTAGATAAATGGATGTAGAAGTAATTGAAACTCAAAAACAATACACCAAATACTACATATTCTAGAATAACTACAAAGCTCGGGAAAGAAAAAGGGAATTATGAAGGAAGATGGAAGAAATAGCTCTAGAGATATGTATAAGATATTAGAGAATATTGTACTTGGACATTCTTTGGACCACTAGCTCGCATATAATGGCATAGAAACTTTTTAGTAATTACAAAACTTGGTTTTAGCTTAGGTTTGTCCCCAACTAGTTCTTAAAACTTAATATATTTATATTAATCTACATTCTGCCACTTCTCCTTACCTCTCCTCAGTACCTAACCACCAAAGTCAGACTTTCTCCAGAGTCTCATTGCCAAATCCCTGCCTGATTCTTCCCCTTAGTTCTTCTCTCTCTCTCCCCAGAAGTCCTCCTTGCCTAGATATTGATCATTCAGCTCTTTATTAAACCAATCAGAAGGTGTGTTATGCAGGTGAGGTAAAATAGAAAGGCAGATTCACACAGTGCGATCAAATGATTATCCCACAAGAGAATGTATTTACAGTAGTACTATATATGTATGTAATGCATTTACAGTAGTACTATATGTACACACACACACACACATATATATATATATATGTATAATCTCACTTCCTTCCCCTTCTCTGTGTGTGTATGCATGTGTGTGTATATATGTATATGGATATACATACTTATTCATATATATACTTATACCACATGGGGTAACAGTGCTTTTCTAGTATCCATAAATATGTAACAAAAACCCCATGCCAAGAAAGGGGAAAATCTTTTGAGTTGGGGATTCAGGATACTTCTAAGACAAAATACATTATTACCATTGCCTTCTCTTCAGATCCTATTGCTGAAGAAACTTTAATTTAAAATCAAACTTTGAGGAATCAAACTAGAACTGGCCTTGATGTCTCCTCCCTGAGAACTAACTCTCAGAGTATCAAACAGCACTATGTGAGCTGCCAAGGGAGGAAAGCAATCAATTCTCCCACTCAGGGGTAAATCCTATACATTAAGCTATAACTAAAAGTGCAGAATCCATACTTACATACTTGTAAATGATTCATAGCTGTGTGTCTTAGTTAGAATTTTCATTGCTGTGAAGAGACACTATGACCATGGCAATTCTTATAAATAAAAAAGCTTTAATTGTGCTTGCCTGCTTACAGTTTCAGAGGTTCACTCCATTACCATCAGGTTGTGGAGCATGACTGCATGTAGGCAGAAGTGATGCTGGAGATGTGTCTTATATCCTGACTCAGAGACAACAGGAAGTCAAATGACTGTCACACTGAGAAAAACTTGAGAAAAAAAAAAGAGACCTCAAAGTCTGCCTCTGCAGTGACACACTTCCTCCAACAAGGCCCTTCTTCTAATAGTCAATGTAGGGTTAAGCCAGCCCATTGGGGCGGGCTTGCCTCGGGTGTTTACTTATAAATTGGGCGCACGGAAGCCCGCGCGCGGCCCTTCCTGTTTCCTGTGCTCCGCGGGAACCTTGGATCTGTAAGTCTAATTTCCCCCATTAAAGCTGTGTATATATTTTTTACAATCTGCCTGCTTTCATTTGCGCCATAACAAGTCAAAATCCTTTTAGGGGCCATTTTCTGTCAAACCACCACACTGTCTAAATGGATTTTAGGCTAATTCAATAGATAAACTGTAGTAATAAGAGCGGGCTTGCTTTTCTGTTGTAATAGGAGCGGCCGGGGCTGCGTCCCCAACACCCCAGCCGCCTGCTCTGCTAGCTTATGCCCGAAATAACAACACACAAACTGTATTCATTTAAATACTGCTTGGCCCATTTCTATCTAGCCTCTTCTAGGCTAATTCTCGCACCTGGACTAGCCCATTTCTAATAGTGTGTGTAAGCACCCCAAGGTGCGCTTACCGGGAAGATTCTAGCCTACATCCATCTTGGATTGGAGCTTCATGGCTCACGTCTGTCCGGGAGACTCGAGCATGGCTTCTCTGCTCTAGAGGGCAGAGCTGTCGAGTCTGAGCTCACTTCCTCTTCCTCCCAGTATGCTATTCTGTTTACTCCTCTTACCTATGTTTTAACCTATGAGGGCCAAGCAGTTCCTTTATTACTTAACCAATGAAATCAACAGATTGATATATGACACTCCCACATCAATAAACTATTTATCAATAGAAAATGCCTTATCTTCTAATCATACCAGATATTCTTACCTGGTGAAATCATATGTTCCTTTGAAGATGGATGCTAAAAGGAAATCCCACACAAGCTCAGAATTCAGTATATTAAAGGATTATTTATTTAGGGGTAGATTCACATATCACAGTCATCTGCATGCATGGGAAACAGGAACTAAATCCAACAGTGGGAAGAGAGAGGGGGCGTGCACTTTACATTGGCATTTATGACATAAAAGCCACGCCCAAGTAGGCTGGTAATTTAAAGACTACTGAATAGAGGAGTTCCTACAGCATTCCTTAGGAGAAATTATTCCTGCAGTTTTCCTGAATCAAGGTAGTTTATACTGTGTTATAAATATATATCCTTATACCCACAGGTAAGTGATGTGGGATTAGCCTTTGTATGTTGTGAATATATTTTATTGTCATTGGTTAAGAAAGAAGCTGCTTTCAGCTTCTTTAGCAGAATTTAGCCATACTTGGAAAGATATATATAGAGAGAGTAGACAGACTCAAGGAGAGACTCCATGTAGCCACTGGAATTGACAGACACCGAAACTTTGAATGGTAAGCCACAGCCATGTGGTGATCCACAAATTAATAGAAATGGGATAATTTAAGATATAAGAGTTAGCTAGAAATATGCATAAGCTAATAGACCAAGCAGTATTGTAATTGATAAAGTTTCTGAGTAGTTATTTCAGGTCTGGACAGCCAGGAAAACAAATGAGCATCCTCCAACTTCATGCAAGTACAACTCTTGCTTGTCACCAAAGAAGTCTCCATTTGCATTGAATGAAGGCTGTTACAGGCACCCATTACTGGTCAAAATGTAGTAACGAAATGACGTGTGGAGTATAGCCCATGTTGGTGCATCTGCAATGAATCCCCTCTGGCTAAGTACCAGGGAACCTTATAGAAGAGAAACCAGGATGCCTGTTAGAGCCAGAGCACCAGAAAATCTGCTGCAAAACAGTTTTTTGTAAACTTGCAGAGACGGTATATCCATGAACTCTCAAAAAGATGTTTTGTAACTGAGTCCTGCATAATAACCCCACAATACAACATGCAAGTGTGGATTGAGGACATTTCATAAAGCCACAAGACCATATAAAGTGTTGCATTGATCTGATAGCTGCTTAGTGAATAAGCAGTTTTCTATAGGAGCTAACCCCTTGATAGGATGCATTCAAAAGTGGTCAGCCCCAAATACATGTTCACCATTTAAATCTAAATGACACACTAAGTTACATACTGACAAACACACTAGCATATTCACACACACACAAACACAAATGTGTGTGTGCGAAAATAATTAAGATGTAAAGGAAATGAGTTTGGTATGAAGGGTAGGAGACATAGGAGATACTAAAGAGAAACTTATAGGGTTGCTAATTATTTAAATAAAGTATTCATGTCAAAAATTACAAATCTAACAGTCACAAATTTCAAAGTAAGTGGTATTTCTTAAATTGCTTCAAGGTGGTTTATCAAATTAAAATTTATTTACTCAAATACTAGGTCAAATATGTTAAGATATTTATCTCTATTTTTGACTCAATTACAAATTATGCCATTGCCAACCAGTATAAAAAAGGTACTATCATACTCAAAATCTTTTATAATCAAGTGTGTGTAATATGCAGAGAAGATTCAAGTTGTCTCTTGCCCATAGAAGTGGGAGTTTCAGATAATCACAAACAGAGCAGCAGCTTCAACACATGAAGCTTGTTCTCTTGCAGGAAGAACTGCCGAAAATAAATGAGACCTGAATCTGTTTGTCTTAAGGTGGACCTTGTCATATGGTTATAAAATAGTATGAGGATCATGGAATATAACTTGTTGGATCTACTTAAATTGTTATATTTTTAAAACTAAAGTAGGTAACTCAATAAGTACAGACTCCAAAATAGATTGGCAATGTTTCTATGACACCTGCTAATTGAATAAATCGATCTGGTGTTGTAGACTCATTCCAATTCATGAGTGAGACTTTTTGTGGTTTGGGTCTTTAGGATATGAGGCCAGAAGAAGCTGTTATAGCTTTGACAATCTAAATATTATTTCAGCCATTTTAAATAAATTCTTTAAAAATTAATAATATATTAGTCAACCAATTTCTAATTTGTGGTTGGACTTCTATTTTTACCTTTTCAAGACTCCATTATGATTCAAAAATAATCTTGTTTCCAGCACTCAATGTTCTCTTTCAGTACCACTTGTAAGTAAAAAAAAAATCCCTGCTTTATACAAGTATTGTGATTAAACAGAAATATAATCTAGCACAAATAAATTAGTTCCCAAATATTAAATACAGAATTTATTGCTTTATAGAGACCAGAAAGAGACAATCTGAATTTAAGTTCTACATTTCCCATCTTAATGAGAGGCTCAACTTATAGTTATATGTTTCTCCACTTGAAAAATGCAAATAGCTATATTGTATATCTCATGCAGTCATGGTGGGTACGAATGAAATAATCTTTATTTAAAATAAAAGACTTGTTTGCTAAAAGAATATTATTACTTTGAAACCTAATTTTAATGAAGTGCAGTCTAGTATTTTCTGTTTGTACTGCTTTCTGTTATTTTTTAAAACATGGATCACTCTAATAAGAGAACCTAAACAGTATACATATCATTACATAGTAATCTAAGTACAGCTCTGCTGAAATCTCTTAAGGTACTGCTAAAGTCTGTGAATTTTAGACGTGGATTGAGATAGTTTCTACATCCTGAAGATTACTTCACAGCAGTGACAAGTTCTTACTCTAAAGAGTTCTTTACAATGCCTAAGTTGCTGAAAATTTCTTACCTTGAGGTTGGGTACATATTTCAACCAGTATTCTCATTGCAATTTTTCTTTCAGGACTAAATGCTGATGAGGGAGTCGTTTAATGTCTGTAAAGTGCATGCAAACAAATTGATGAATGGATGAAAATAGACAACCTTAATAGGGAATATTATAGGAAGCTTTCAGAAATAGCGTTTTCTAGCATCTCATAATTTTCATGAACAACAGTTGTTTTTTTGTGTCTCAGAGGCTAGATTTTATTTCTCATCAGCCTACTTACTTATTTCTATCTTAGCTTTTATGTTTTAATGGAGTGAGTTCCCATACTGGAAAAGTCCATTTGGCAATGAAGTAGCAGCAGATTGTCTAAAACCACCATCTAAACCACTAGACACATAATATGGTCGATGTCTCCTTCCAGGTAGGCACTGAGATGATAGATGCTCAGCCAATACCCTCACTTCAGCCAGGTAGAGTCCCTAACGTCAGGAATCAACAGAAGGTATGTCCAGATATTCGGTCCCAGAAACTGATAAAGAGACAATTACATGTTTTGGAACCAGTACTTATATTACTTATGCAGAAAAGAATAACAAACCTAAAATTTTAACTATAAATCAAGTCAAAGGGCCATACTAGAATTAATAGGATAACTTTAGTTTAATTACCATCAAAAAATTAAAAAAATAATGTGTCTTGATTTGCTTTTGTGGTTTTTGGATTTGGTGGTTTGCCTGCTTTTCTACCTTTTCCTAATTTCTTCCATTCACATGTGCCTTTCAACTAGAAAATATGATTTGTTGGAAAGATACTTGCTCTGCAGAACACGATTGTTTCAGATCATTGTTCCCCCAGTTTATGAGGTAATTCAGTTCACACAGTCTGGATGTCAACCAACTTGGTCAGAATTTTACTAGCATGAAAAACTACATGGATTCCCAACTCAATAGGAGGCTCAGATATAAACATGTCTTAGTGGATTTTCAGTTGACCTCTTGTTTTAGAATATGCTAATGGAGACCATCACTGTATGAATGAATGGCAGCATAGGCCTGTTCAAATGATCAATATGCCTGGGAAGCGAAGACTACAACAGACAGGGCTTCAGTTTGAAATGTTTTCTTCAAGTACTCTTAAGGAATGTTGTAGTAGTAGGAGCAGCGGGGCTGTGTCCCCAGCACCCCGGCCGCCTGCTAGCTTATGCCCCGAAATAATTACATGGACACTGTATTCTTTTAAACACTGCTTGCCCATTATATCTAGCCTCTTCTTGGCTAACTCTCGCACCTGGACTAGCCCATTTCTAATATCTATGTAGCACCTCAAGGTGCGCTTACCGGGAATATTCTAGCCTACGTCCATCCTGGGTCGGAGCTTCATGGCGCATCTGGCTCTGAGAGGAGCTATGGAGTCTGTCTGAGGCATCTTACCTCACTTCCTCTTCCTCCCAGCATTCTGTTCTGTTTACTCCTCCCACCTATGTTCTAACCAATAAAATGGGCCAAGGCAGTTTCTTTATTTTTTAACCAATGACCTTCCTCCATCAGAATGTCATTTTCTGAGGGTTTCACTGTATTCCAGTAAATGTTGTGATTGGGGAACAAAACTTGTTGTATGTAAGATTGAACAACATCCAAAGACCAAAATGTAGTTCATAATCAAAGAAGAGAAATTAGAGTCAAACTATTATTTTGCAATGTATGTATATATATATATATATATATATATATATATATTTAGCAAATATTTTTTTTAATCTAAGACAGTAAATAAAGTTTTCCAACCATAAAACCTAACACCTAAAATAGGAAACTTGCCTTTCTAAAATCCATTTGAAGCTGGACTAATCCTGCACTTGAAGTTGCCCTTGGGTTTTGATGGACCACTGAGCACTAATGGATTTGGACCCTTCAGGCAATCCACATTCCAGTGTGTTTTTTATTATGTTTTTGTACTTATAGAAAGGATTCTCTCACTTATAACTTCATATCACAAAGATCATATTTATATTGAATGAAATTTTCATTAATTATAAAGTTTTAAGTGTGCATGGTTGACAATTTCAAAATATAATTTTACAATTTATAAATGATTCTGATACCTTTAAAATATTTATGCCTTTTCCAATAATACACACAATAAAAATTTCAGTTGAAAAATTGCTGAACTTTTACATTTACATATTTTTGAAAGATTTCCCAAATCAATAAATTTCTATTGAAACATGTACTATTTGCAAAAACATACATTCCGAATATTGAACTTTTTATCATTTTTTGTTTGTTTATTTTTGAGATTGAAATTTAATTATATAATTCATTTTCTTCCCTTTCTCCAAAGTCTCCCATATATCCATCGATATTCTCCAAATTCATGGCCTTTATTTCATTTATTATTGCAGGTATATACATATTTGCATATACATTTACATAACCTGTTGGGTCCATATACTATTATTACTTACAAGTATTGAATATTTTGTTAACATATAATATTATTGATCTTTTGTTGATAATAACAAACTTAAGTCAAGTTCCATGAATCTCCATATCAAATTATAATAAGTGACACAGTTTTAGATATGTCATAGAAGAACGATTAAGCTGGTTTAACAGGATAAAAGATCAAACTCTAATTGAAGGTGGCGCCATCCTGCAGGCCTGGTCCAGGAGTGAGTGTAAAGGAGGAAAAAAGTCAAATGAACATTGGGATGCTTTGTTTACTCATCCTTAGCGAGGGTGCCGCTCTGCTTTCCTTTTGATGATGGGCTGCACTACACTGGGGAAAAAAAATAAACTATTTTCTTTTTGATTGCCTTTTATTAGGTGGTTCATCATAGAGATGAAACAAGCAACTAATACAGGTAGATTTTTCCTTTTATTTTACTTTTGGTAACAATATCTCACCATGTGGCTCTGGCTGAAAGAACGCACTAGAGAGATCAGTTGGTCTCAAAATAACTGTCATCCCTGACTCTGCTGAGTTCTGAGATAAATTTCTTACACCATCGTAATCAGTCTTGATTCTGAATTTTTGTTTTGTATTTTAGAAACATTTCTACAAAAATTGGATACATATAAACTATCATGCAGCTCAGAATATTGAATTATATATTTATATTCATGCTTACATTTCTCAGTTAACTCTACATTTACTAAGTTCTTGTGAAGACTTGTGTAAAGTCTATGTGTAAGTGTGTGTGGGTACATGGTTTATATGTCCTCAACATGTTCTGTTTAGTTCTTTTGTTAGGTTTTATTTTGAATAAAAAATATGCAATAAATACTTAGAATAGAAATTATTCTGAACTGAAGCAGAAAATTTTAATTAAAGGCATGACCATTGTAATTACCACTTTGTATAAATTTAATCTTGGTTCTTCTCAGGGTGGCATAACAAAGTACACTGAATAGCTTAAAAAAAACAGAGATACATTTTCACGACATTTTAGCAAATGATATGCTAGCACTATAGTACCAACATGCTACATTTTTAACCCTCTTTCTCAAGGGTCAGTAAATGCTTCATAGAAAATAAAATTTAAACAGGCATCATAAAACTCTTACTATTTTTAAGCTATTCCTTACACTATGGCACAATTTACTATAGTGATTTCTTTAAGTATATTCTAAGAGTAAGAAGGTGCCATTGCCACTTTCCTAGATAAACGAAGTAAATGAGGTATCACAAAGACTCTTTTGCCCTAATTCTAATATCTTTCTTCTCAAGAATGTAGTTATTTCAAGGAACTGGAAAAGGCTTACAACTTCACAGGAAAAATTCCACACTCATTATAGCAAAGAACTGGGTTACGCTCATGCCAGGGAAACATCATTCCATTCTAGTGCCTTTAAGCTATTTATATTTAGAATAAAGAATTAGGGTTAGTAGTTTTAAGTAGAATGAAAAATGTACCTAAAAGTCAAGAAATTCTCACTGAGGATCTCAATATATGAATAATTTTAGGGTGCTTAGATATGAATGATTATTATATATGCTTAATTCTCAAGATTACTAAAGAATAATCAGAGTTCAAAGTTAGAATAGCTATTCTACTATAGTTTTAAAATATGAGTTAATCAATAAAGCTCACTGTGAACAAAGAGTGGCATTTTAAAGAATTTATCCAAATTTAAACCCTGTCTTTACCAAGAAAGTAGAGTCCAGGTAGTTTCCTGCATCTTGATTAATAGATACCTGACACGCCAGGAAAGAAACAATTATATTATTTTCTGTATTTGCTAATTATTTATTGAAATATTTTAATAGTAATTATGTTACATTTTAAGGTTTATTTCCATTAATCAATTGGTATTACTTATAAATATACTAGAGTAATGAATGTTATTCTATTATTAATTATATTATACTTTAGGGTGTAATTCCTATTCATCAATATATATTACATATAAATACATTAGAGGAATGAGTAACTTTCTCTATGATGCCCTCTGATTTCTCACATCATTAAACCTTCTTCTTTCTTTGCACTTTTTATACAGCGTGCATGTTGTCATTCACAGCCTCTGACACTTAGACTCTTTCTGTCAGAATTTCCGCAATGATCACCCCACATTGGTGGTGGGGAAATTGCAGTTTATTTAGGGATACAAATTCTACCTTTTCCTATACTCTGAATATTGCCCAATACTTAGTCTGTGTTAATTATGTCTTTTTTCTTTTTCAAACAGAAACTTCTCAAGTTAGGAGTGATCTGTAGGTTTAAGGATAAATCATTATGAATTGGTTTAATGTGTCATATAAGAGGTTTGCTCCTAGGGCCCATGACTTATCTGTCTCTAAGTTCTTGGCCCTGTCTTGCATCAGGTATAATTTTATAACTTAAATTTAATCAGAAAATAGATACTCCCATGATGTTTGTGTCACTATTATAGACTAGGTTACATGTCTTTCCTGGCCAGTGATTATAGTATTCCACAAAGTGAATAGCTGGGTGAGATTGGTATTTACTCTCCTCCTCTAGAAGCTTACATAGCATCGTGAAGAGAGATGAGGATACCAGTTCCATAACCACTTGATTTTTGCCATATTCTACAACTCATCTATATGGTATCTTCAGGAATTGGGTCTTATCATCACATCCAGAACTGTAACAAATGACATTGCTAATAGCTTGTAATGTTTGATGATCTGTAGGAAATTATTAGCCAATGATTCCACAATCAATCATATTGGAATTATTAGCCTCAGGTGTCAGATAGGAACAGTTTTGCTCTTTTATAGAATACTTCCATTTCAGAAGAGCAGTAGGTTTCCAGAGGTATTTTTGAAACGTCTTTAGTGTTATTTGTTACTCTTATAATCTCCTCCACCTATAGCTCTTGTAGATCAGGCTGGCCTCGAACTCACAGACCCACCTGCCTCTGCCTCTGCCTCACGAGGACTGGAATTAAAGGCATGTGCTACCACCGCCTGGCCATAAACTTTTCTTATTTTCAAATGTTTCTCAAAAGAAGTTTTTATAAAATTTGATTTTTCTGATATAATAGCTTCTGCAAAAGGTGATTTTTGGGTGTTTCTCACTAAATAAGATCTAACAACACTTTGAATGGTATAATTTTTCAATGGCTATTGGACCCAAGAAGACACATTCTACATAAATATGGAGCCTGGCCATTGAGCTGGTTCTTTTTCCAAACCATTTATATGTTGTTATGCTATTGACTTTAAATCACTACCAATTTTAAATCTTTACAGAAGATGGCTTTTCAAATCTAGTGCTAATGTAGTATTCGTACATGGTAGATACACATTATGTAATTGCCAACTAAGCAAAGAATAATATTCAGCATTAAATGGTAAAAATCAGCAAAATTGGTATGCTTTTTCATTTTATTTTAATGGAATGAATATTCAATACCTTACATGGTTTTATAATTTCATCAGTTATGACCACATTGTTAAACATTTCATACCATTATGTTCTCATTTTATTCACATTTAATGGTATTCTAAACTTTTTGAAATTACATTGCTATCATTTCAAGGAAATAGGAATCACTGCACTCTTTTTCCATATGTGTGAATGCCTAGCTACTTCTCAGTTGTTTGGAATTGCTTCAAAAGATAATAGAATATTATCATAGTCTGCCACAGTCAAATGCATCTATAACAGCGTGTCTTCTACTAATCATTTGACATGCCCTCAAACTTACAAAAATTCTGCTTCTCTGGAGTTTGAGTCAACAGCTTCGTGTATATCACAGAGTTTAGAGAGCCACTCCAATTCTTTTCAGATGAAACACAGAGTGCCTCTGCATATTTATAGGCCTTAATGCATTCCTTATTTTCTTTACATACCTTTGGCCTGTGATCTTTTTATATATGAAAAGAACAGCATGGTCCCAACTTTAAAACTGAGATATTCACTAATCTATGGTTATTCATGTAATATCACCCATGCTGTTGAAAAATTCAAATTAGTTTCCAATATATTCCATTTTAAAGGGACTTCATTTCCTTTCTTTCAGTGGTTTCCTCCAGTGCAGTTCCAACCCTGCATTATTCATATGCAACCACTTGAATTGCTTTGAGTTCATGCAGCAGAGATATAAATCATAGGGCTATTTTCTCTAGAGGACTTCAGGCTTAAGCTTGGCAACTTGTTATAAATTGAAAAGTATCTTCAATTAAGGTGATTTGTTTGCTTCAAAAATTAACTATCTTATCTTGTCATTGCAGAAAACGAAGACTTTAGCTGCATTCCACATAGAGGAACACCTTTAGAACCGTTTTTAAATACAATCTCTCAATATATGTTTTAATTTACCATTTCACTGTGCTCTTATTTGTGAATAGGCCCTATCTGTAAACATAAAAACACAGCTTTTTACAAATTGTTATCCATTTTGATTTTGAAAAGTTTCATTGTTGACAACCTGTAAGAACACTGTGTTCTCTGTATTCAAGGTCATTCACTTATGTAGGTAAGAAAACAGGAGAAAACAGAGATGAAAGAAAATGCCAGTAAAACTAGATACAACATTCAATATAGATATCACTGTAAAAGTCGAATTTTATGATCGATGTTATTGAATGTGTATCAGGAAATCCTACAGTTTTATTTTCCAATAAAATCAATGAGATGACATCCCCTCAAATTTATATTAAAGATACCTTTCATATTCCTTTCTCTTATCATGAAAGTTAATTCTCACAGAGGAGGATTTCTTGTCAGTTCTAGGCTATGGACCACTCCTAGTCTGAAGTGAATAGTTTCTTCAGCAATAGGGATTTAACTCCTACCACTAAGGGCAAGCAATAACAAAAAAAAATTGCAATAGAAATAGCAGCATTAGCAAAGGCCTGTAATGTTTTGTGACTCTCTTGGACAGCTCTGAACAACAACTCAAAAGAAGAAATTATTATGCCTGATGATTTTTTTAAGAAGGTCTTTTGCTCTTTGAGGGAATATTGTCATCTCACATGGGAAATTTTCGTTTATTGTGTTTATGTATAATTATGTACCAACTTAAATGTTTTATAGGTAAGTTTAGGTAGATAGTTAATAGCAACAATTTCTTATGATTCTTTTCATCTCTCTTTATTGTGATTTTAGTTTCCTCCCTCTTTTTAATTGAACTTATTTTTTAATCATGAATTAGAGCCCCTTCCTTTTTCCCATTTCCTCCATCACATCACTTTTAAACTACTGCACCCCTCTTTGTTACTCCACCAACACCTCATTCTAGAAATGGTCACTTTTTCTTTCGCGCTTTCTGAGCTGACTTCAGGATATATACTCACCTCTGAATATTTGAGTTAGGAGCCTCATCTGAGAGAGAACATGTGATATTTGTTCTATGAACCCATTTTACCTGATTAAGTATATGATCTTTTTTCCATTTTTATACATTTACTTGAAAATTTTATGATTTTATTTTGTTCTTATTCCATGATATATATATATTCATTGTTTAAAAAATGAATTGTTTTCTGTCAATAGAGCATCAGTAAACATGTATATGTGAAAAGTTTGATGGGTCCTTTGATCATATGTCAAGGATCTGGGTTATATTGTAGATTTATATTCAGTTTTTTGACAGTTTTCAACATTAATTTACAGACTGGATAGGCCAGTTTGGAATACCACTAACAGTAATGAGTGTTCCTTTTTTCCAGCATCCCTTTCAGCATGCTTCCCAAGAAGGACAGTGACAAAATCCTGCTCATCACTTGTTGCACACAACAAAAATTTCACAATAGGCCTTTGGATACAGCTGTGGCACATACCAGGACAGTAAAGCACAATTCTGTAACTGACTTAAAACCCTTTCAATAAAAGACGAGTCATGTTTGGTATTAGAAATTCCAGCCAACTACCCAGGGCTAGTGAATCATGGATGCTGAAGAGAATTATAAACACCACTTTCCTTAAAAAGTGTAATCTTTAACTATATTAAAAATATTTGTTCTGATACTTGCTGATAACTGTAGTCCTCACCCCTCATCAAGGAAACTTTTCTTAGCGACAGATGGAGTTCATTAAGAAAAGTCTCTCTGTCTTACTTTTTTTCTCTCTCTTTCATACACACACACACACACACACACACACACACACACACAGAGAGAGAGAGAGAGAGAGAGAGAGAGAGAGATAGAGAGAGAGAGAGAGAGAGTTATTAATCTCAGGGAAATATATTAAGTATACTTAGTGTCACAACCTAACTTTTTAAACATCTAAGTGGTATGCACAGAGATAGGAAATAGGTTGATGTTTGATTCCTTTTACATATTTGCCATTACAAGTTTGGTCATATAGAAACTTCTTTTCCCCTTCAATTCCTTGTGCTTGAGATTTCTGAGTAAATTAGTCAACTGTTGAAAAACTTCAAAGGTAGGCAGTAGACTGGTTTCAAATATTGGAAAGATGATATAACTGGGATAGAGGATTAGGTATAGGAGCTAAGAGCTCTTGATGTTCTTTTAGAGGATACAGGTTCAGTTGCTAGCACCCCATAGTGATTTAAAACTAGATATAGCAGCAGTTCAAGGGGCTCATGAATCTTCTTTTAGATAGCAAAGGCAAAATATAGACATGTAATAGAATATATACATGTGAACAAAACTGCAAAGAATGTGAAATAAAAATAAATAACTCTTTCTGATACATGAAATAACTGGTTCCGGATATTTGGCAGTGTTTCTAGTACCAGGCATGTGTTCCCTATTATTGAGTAAGTCCTTTCAATTGGAGAATTGTCAGCACAGGTGATAAAATCTCATTTGCTCTATATATGTATATTTATATACCAACTTGCATGTAATTTTAGAATTATAGTTTTATTCCCTTTGACTTTTTGTGAATTCTTACTTTTACCCTCATCCCTCTTGTATTTATCTCCCTCTCTGATTCTAATTATAACAGACCATTTAATCATTTTCTTCACCAGATCACTTTCCCCCTGTTTTTCTGCTCTCTGTTGTTTCCATGATACCTCACATTTACAATGGTCCCTTTTCCCTTTCCTGGGTTCTGCAGCTATGCCAAGATACATATTCATATCTGGAGACTTGGAGTTAGGAGCCTCACATAAAAAGAATATGCACCATTTGTCTTTCTGGGTCTGGGTTACTTTACTCAATATGATCTTTGCTAGCTGCATACATTAACCTACAAATTTCAAATTTTGTTATAGCTAAAATGTTATCCATAACATTTAAGCACCACAGTTTCAATATCTATTCATCAGTTGTAGGACGTTTAGGTTGTTACCATTTCCTAACTACTATGAATAAAGATCATGGCTGAGTAAGTATCTGTGGAATAGGAAGTTGAATCCATTGAGCATATGTGAATGAATAGTATATCTGTATTGTATAGTAGAATTATTTTTAGCCTTTTGAGAATATTTACATATGTGCACACACATTAAAATATATTATGTGACTTATTTGTGTAAGTATATTTATAGTTTTATGTGAACTGAGACTGTACTTATGTTTCCCGGTCACCCAGACCAAAATAATCACACAGAAACTCTATTAATTAAAACACTGTTTGGGCTATTAGCTCAGGCTTCTTATTAACTAACTCCTACATCTTAAATTAACCCATTTGTATTATTTTAGATTTTACCATGAGGCTCATGTTTTTTTTTTCCTTCTTGCCTCTTGGGAGGCTACATGTCTCTCTGTCTCTACCTTATTTCCTCCTTGTTCTCTGTTTGGATTTCCTGCCTTGCTATACAGTATCCTGCCACAGGCAGAAGCAGCATCTTTATTAACCATTGGTGGTAAAACATATTCATAGCATACAGAGGAAGTCACACATCATCTTCTCTTTTCTGTCTAAATAAAAAGAAAGGTTTTAACTTTAACATAGTAAAATTACATATGACAAAACAGATATCAAGCAAGAATTACAGTTACAATATTTTTTGAGTCTAAATTTTCATATCGAGTTTATAATTTATCATAACTAAGGAAAAATATAATCATCTAGTCTTTAACTCCATCAAAGACACCAGAAGACTATATTATTATCTAAGTAAACAGGAAGTACATTATAAGCAACTTCCAAAACTCTAGAATTGACAGAGACATCTTATTATTTGGACAGTCACCCAAAGTTCTTTTGTCATGTTGGGACCTCCGTCTTCAGCCCACAGGCCCATAGTATATGGCAGGCTTCTTCATGAAACAGGATATTTGAAAGACTGTTTTGCCTATATTTGCAGTTTGTCAGTCACTTTTTTCTTTGTTTTGCAGAATGTCTGGTAGTTTCTTCTGTGAAGCAGGAATGATAAAAACCATTCTGTCTTCTGGAAAGTTTAGCAGTCACTTTTTTGTGGGTCCTGCATGCCCTGTTCATACAGCATATCATAAAGAATGCAGACAAGAGTAGTTTCTTTCTCAAATGTCTAATGTTGTCATATTAAAGGCAAACTTCATAACAAGTTTTTTCAGTGCCCATAACCACTCTAAAGTAATTGGTTATGCCAGAAGCAGACATGTCTCACTATTGAGAAAAGTCTAAGTGCTTAAAACATTTTAATGTTATATTGTGTAGGTCTTTAAAGTGATGAAATTTCTAACTGAAATATATCTCTGTATATATACAGAACCTACATAACATGATTAAAAGTTTGATTATTACAGGTGACTATTTATTAATCTGTATTTCTTAACTATACATAACATTTTAAAGGAGCTTCATAAACACAACACCTTAAACAGAGCAGAAATACATATACACAGTATAACAAAATAAACTTTAAATTTTTATCAACTACCAAGACCCATACCAATGCAAGGTATTCATCTCTATATCATAACTTCTTTTTTATTAGAAATTAATTGTGGCTATTAATTATTTATAAACACCTCTTTTAAAATGGAAATAAACATTTATAAGCAATCATTTTGGGAATTTGAGCATAAATTTCTCCAAACTACTTTCTACTGTTTATTGGGTGAAGTATTTTTAGGGTTTGTTGAGACCTTTCATAGTATCTTGTTTTCATGAAACCATATTAGTCTTGAAAAAATCCATGGGTTCACATCCTCTGTGGAAACAAAAATACAACTTCTGTTCCAAAGTAACATGTCCTTAGACTTAAATTTTTAAGTGAAGATACCTTTAAAATGTATAAGTTGGTTTAGCTTAGCAGCCCATGCAATGCAATGTTTCTCTGTAGTTAGGTCACTCAGAGTCAAAAAATTCAAAGAAAACACAATAATGTGCATAATCCAGAGTCTGTGTATTTTTCACCTTTACATGGCTTTTCTTAAATTACTTTTACTGTTGCTTTAAAGACTTTGTTTTATTTTTTAAATTTTATTTTTATGACTGTCTTTTTCCTCTTTCTCCCTTTGATCACTTGTAAACTGTTAAGCAGGAATGGTTAGGATCAGAACAGCCTCTGTAGCTGTTGGTTCTGCCATGTTTCACTTTCCAACATTTATTCCCAGAGGTCCATCTATTCCCAGCTCTCGGAACTATGTTTACCATTCCAACTCTGGGAAGCAGTTGGCCCACGCTACCACCAACTAACTTGTAGCATGCTGCCCATAAACCTATTTAAGTCCTCTGTAATAGGACCTTTCAAAAGATCCAGAGCCATTTGTGTCACCAGCATGAACCAGGAAGGTGTCCCTTAAAGGAACCACACAGTTTTTGCTACTAACACTGAGGGGGGAAGCCTTCTTTTAAAGGATCTGTGCCTTTGCTCACCACCAGCAAAGAGAGCCTATCTGAAAATATGTGACTGCAAAAAGGCTCCAGTTGCCTGCCTTTTTATGGGTCTAGAAGCACTTTGTTAAAGGTTTTTTTTAGGCTTTATGTGAATATTTTTGGCCCACATAGAACACCATTTGTAAACAGAGACTGCACTTCCATTTCCCAGTGCTCCACACCTGAATAGTCAAACAAAAACTGTATTAACTACAACATTATTTGGCCTATTATATCTTAAATTAACTTATTTGTATTATTTTAGGTTTTTATCATGAGGATCGTGGTTTGTTGCCTCTTGATTCTTTGGACACTACATGGTGTCTCTCTGGCTCCAGCTTCTTTCCTCCTCAATCTCTGCTTGGATTCCACACATTCATATATTCTGCTCTGACATAGGTCAAAGAAGCTTCTTTATTAACAAATGGTAATAAAACATATTCATAGCTTTCAGAAGGAAATACCACATCAGTTTAACATCTACATTAAAGAGAAATATGGGTGTGTTTGCATGATACGTATTTAATAGCAATAGTTATTCTTCCTGTTTTTATGAGAGGCATTTGAGTGAAAATGAAGTTCATACCTTAACTATGGCTCCCATCATCCCATGAGCAGTGTTACTGAAAGAAATTAAAGGTTACAATGAAGAAGGCTAATTCAACTTTTTTCTTTATGACTTAGAATCCAATGTGAGCAACTTCCTCCTATACCTGCTTCATTAACATGTAACTTCTATGAACTATTGCTAATTATAAAGCAAAACACATCTTTCCTCTCATATATTGCTTCTGCAAGTTTCTTGTCATCTTGTCATAGCAATGAGAATAATAGTACACATGTATTTACATATTAAAATTCATATATTTTCTACATGTGTTTGTGTATTGATGTACATGTATAAATGTGCATGTATAAATTATTAGGACTGCTCAAACATCTACAGATAAGATCAAACCAAAATATAACTAATGGCATATATAGATAATTACATGTGTGTATGCATGTAACATGTGTGTTTAAATGTGTTTGAAATCACATGCATTAATAACCAGCAAATAAATTGAAAAGTGTGACTTTCGTAGGTATCTAGCAGAGAAGTGAACTGAAGAAAAAAAAATACATGATAAAGATGGCAATTTTATTTATTCATAATTTTATAGTTATGATTATAAAATGTGTTCCTTCCCTTTTTTTCCTTTTTCATGTATCCCTCAACACTCTGCTTCAAATTAATAGCCTCTGCTTTTCACTTTTCATTGCATTTATAATGTATATTTATGTATGTGTATTCCTAAATATAACCTGTTCAGTCCATCTAATAATGTTAATGGTGTGCATGTCTTCATTGTTTAATATATACCACTGATTGGGAGATAAGAGTGCTTATCCTTCAGGTATGTCATACTTTCTTAATTTCGATCATTTAATTAATGATTTCTTATGCCTTTGCCCACATAGACAAGCACATTAATGGAATAACAATGAAATCCTAGGCTTCCAGCATTCAGCTTCATATTTTGACATTGGAGTGAATACATCAACTATTAATGTATACTTTGGTAATATTGAAGAAAAACTGTTGGATAGTCATACATTCTTTCAATAGGTGTCACCTGATCTTATAATTTCTTCATTCTTACCTCCATAACACCTATAACAGAATGGGACAATGGTTTTAAAAAATATCGAACAAGAATTAATAGTGGTTATGAATTACACAAAAAATGAAATGTATAATAGTATAAATAGTGTAATCTATAACTACTATTTACTTTCAGCATTTGAATTAATACTTCAATAAACACTGGTTGGCCAGTAGCCAGGCTGGAAGTATAGGTTGGAAAACCACACAGGAAGTAGAGGTGGGGCAATTAGAAAAGGAGTTTTCTGGGAAGAAGAAGCATTCCCCACTCCTGCCCAGACCACTGAAGAAGCAGGATGTGACCTGCCCTGCTGAAAAGATACCAAGCCATGTGGCTAATATATACTAGAATAATGGGTTAATATACATTAAATGAGCTAATTCAAAGCCTGAGAAAATGGGCCAATCAGTTTATAATTTAATGTAGACTCTCTGTGTGATTTTCTCTGGGACTAAATGACTGGGGGACTGGGCAGGACAGAAACCCCAATAAGCAGGCCCTCATGCTACAAAGATACATTCTTAAAACTTATTATTTTTATTTTAAAGTACATACAGGAAATTTAAAATTGTAATGCTTTCAATATCCTCCAACTATGAAGGATATTTGTTATATTCATTAAAAGTAGGAAGTAAGAACTTTAATATTTACTAATTGTATTTTATAATGTTCTGCTTGCATCTAAGTAAGACTTGAGTCTTCAAATCATTTGTTAATGGCATCTAGAATCATGATGGAAAAGAAAAAAAATAAATGTCATATGCTTGCATTACAGAAGAGAAGAAAAAAGTGGAAAATGTCTAAGAAACAAACAAAATGATTTTTTCAAAGGGGGAATTACAGAAAGTATATTTCAGTTTTTAATATAAGAAAAATATCTGTAGTAATAAAAACAAAAAGCAAGGGACAGAAGGCTTTTCTTTTTAATACAGAATCTTTGTAGGCAGTAGTAAAGTTGTTCTGAAAGTTTATTTTAGCAATTGAATTTTGATTACTTTTATTCAAGAACAGAAACAACAATAAAAATTTTAACTTTCAAAACTTTGAAGCTACGTTTAAAGGATTGGTTTGTTAGTACACAGAACCTCCCTGTACAAAACATTTTAATTCATTGTCTTATGTATTTTTCGATTACAATACTTTCTAATTTTACCACAAGAAATACAAATTGTAATCCTTATATAACTGGATGTTAATATTCAGTGTTTTTATGGGTCATAATTTAGTTTAGATTCATTCTTGTGATCAAACCCTTAAGTCAAAGGGCACACAAGAATTAACAAATAACCATATGCATGCAGCCTCACTAGTCAAATAAACATTGAAGGGAAAGTCAGTCCCACAGATTGCCCCAGTCATATAATTATCACCCACATTCAGAGGGCCTAGTTTGGTCCTATGCTGGTTCCCCCACTGTCAGTCTGGAGTAAGTGAGCTTCCACTATCTCACATACTGTTTCAGGAGGTGTTCCCATCAGGTCTTGACCCTTTGCTCATATTATGCTCCTCCCCCTTTTTGACTGGACTTTGGGAGCTCAGTACAGTGCTTCAGTGCTTCGGTGTCGATCTCTGCATCGGCTTCCATATATTGTTGGAAGAAGTCAACAATCAGATTGCAGGGTTAAATCAGTTCAGTCACCCTCTCCACTATTGTTTCGGGTTTTAGCTGAGGTCATCCTTTTGGATTCGTGGGAATTTACCTAGTGCCAGATTTCTTGCTAGCCCAATAATGACTTCCTCAATCAAGGTACCTCTTTCCTTATTCTCCATCTCGACAATCTCATGGGCAGAGAAACCAGAATTTATCCCGACTGCTTGACCTGGCTTTCTGGACTCCATTCTCTCTTTAGGGATAACTTGCTCCAATGGAGGAGGGCCTTGATTTTACACTAAAGTGATGTGCTAAACTATGTTGAATCTTCACGGGAAATCTTCCCCTCTCTGAGTAATGGATGAGAGTGGGATATGGGGAAGGTGGAGGGAGTTGGGGGAAGGGATGGAGTGGGAACTAGGATTGGTATGTAAAATGAGAAAAAAAGATTGTTTTTTTAAAAAAAAAATATGAAGTTTTTTTTTTTTTATAGGAAAGTCAGCAAGAAACTATCCTCACTGGAATATACCCCAGAAAAAGAATGTGCTATCACTATTAAAACCTCATTTACAATAAGTAAAAAGAAGAAGAGTTTATATAATTAGAATGTGAATATTTTCTTATTGTTCAATTGTATATTTTTATGAGACTAGTTAAAACATTAAAATTATATACATTGTTCTCATGATGACAACTTAGGGTTGTTTCTAATTTTTGTTCAGAACCTGGTTTATGAAGTTTAGGTCCCTTCTCACAGCTTTTGCTTTACTTTAAAAAAGTTGAGGGCTTAATAGACAAGCAGGACATCACCATCATCTTGGACCTCCCTCCACAAACGCATCCCATGTCCCCCCTTCTTCTAAAATTTCTGACATTTCTTATTATTGTTTTACACATACACTTATATACAATCTCCTGACTCCATTTAGAGTTACTCATCTGTGTATATACTCAGAGATGACAATTTAGTTGTCTGTCCAGAGTCAGTGAACTCCCATTAGCTCACATAAGCTGTTTCAGTAGGTGGCCACATCGGAAAAAACAAATGTGAGAGCTTGTCCCTGGAGAATACTAATTCTGCATCTTAGTAGTCACTTACTGCCTGGAGCTCTTCATCTAGGGGTCTGACCTTGTGGAATTTCCCAGCAGGTTGGCATGTCAACTCCTGTTGTCATATCATTATGTCTTATTCAGTCAATCATGCTGTTGAGATTCATGGATGCATTTTTTTTGTCAAGTCTCTGGAACTGTGTCTAGCAGAAGGCATCCTGGGCCTCTGGCTTTTACAATCTGTATAACATTTTAATGTAGGAAACTGCTTGTTTGTTCCTGGCTGCTCAGCCCTGAAATAATCACACAGAAACAATATTATTTGCAATACTATTTGGCCAATTACCTAAACATATTTCTGGATAACTCATATCTTAAATTAACACATTTCCTTTAATCTGTGTATCACCATGAGGCTGTGACTTACTGGATAAAGTTCCAGTGTCTGTCTCTGGCTGGCCTACATGACTTCTCTTGACTCTGCATTCTTTCTCCCAGCATTCAGTTTAGTGTTCCCTGCCTAGCTCTGTTCTGCACTGCTCTGCTCTGCTATAAGCTCTAAGCAGTTTCCTTATTAACCAATGGTATTCACAGCATAGAGAGAGGAATCCCATCAACATCTCATTTGTAGTATTTTTCCTGATTATTAGATATAGGGTTTGCATTGCTGCTGTGTTAGTAATGGTTAGGCACCCAATAGTTACTCTCTGCATTCTAAAGATGTGAATATTTATCATAGTCTCCATCAGCTGCAAAAAGAAGTTTCTTTGATGTGGAGTGAGAGAGTTGTATTTATCTTTGAGCATAAATGTGAGCACTCAGAATACAATTAGAACGTACACTAGTCATTATTTTAGAGAAATGGCAGTATTAGATTCTCTTTAGTTTTATAATATCTACAGACATGACTACTTGGCTGTATTTACAATACCAGTCATGAATCTTTCCTATTAGCCAGGCCTTACATCTATTTTGATTGTGGTATCTTATCCCCACAGGGGGAAAAAAGAGCCACTATTGAACATTTGTGAAAGCAGTCATTGTTGAAGTTCACAGGCTTTGCAGCTAGGTAGTATTTCAGATTTTCCCCCTCTCTTTGTAGTTTGTATGGCGCTGTTTAATCTTATGAGAGTGAGTACTCAAAGAAGACACTTCAAGATCAGTTCTAGCTGGACTTTTTCTTTCCATTGGACCTACTTTCAGTGTCTGTAGTATGTTAAGCAAATGGACCATATCTTCATTTCTGGAAAGCAACCAAGTTCAGCATTGTTCTGAGAGAATATAATATTCCTGTCACAGTTTTCTGCTAAATAGTACATGGCTCCTAGGAAAGCATCATATATACATGTGTAAGCTTATAAAAATCTTTTCCTACAGATCTTTCAGACATTCTTAGGTTATTTATGTCTTCGTACTCCATCTCCCCATGTATTACCCTTTTTCTCCCTCCCTAATTTCCTACTATTACATTCCTGGTACCTGTTTTCTACCAATTCCGTTTCTAGAGAACCTTCTTTCCTTTCCCTCTACATTACCTTTCTACTTACCTGGCTTATCTAATTGATGTGACTTGTATATTCAATTCTAAAGATTCTCAGATATGAAGAATAAAGAAAATAAAGGAGGGAGAACATGCAGCATTTGTCTTTTGGGGTCTAGGTTGCCACTTTCCATGTAATATTTCCAGTTCTGTACATTTACCTACAAATTTCATCATAGATTACAGATGAATAAAATCTCATGTGTGTATGTACCATATGTTTGTGATGAGTTCATCAAGTGAAAGATATATAGGTTATTTTCATTTCCAAACACTCATGAACAGATGTTATTTCACTGCCATTTGCTCAAAATTAAGGGATGCAATGCATGATCTGCATTTGAACCTCACTCCACTGTGTTAATGTATTTGCTGAAGAAGCTCTTTCAGTCTGTCACCATTTTAGTTTCCTGTTACATAAATAGGATGACAACAGTAAGGCAAAATTAGACTTTCTTTTGAGACTATCATAAAAATTTAGTGAAATAATTCAACTCTATTGTCCAGAAGTGATATGTGATTGTATTTATTAGGATTATAGCTTTATTGTTATTAAAATCAGCCAATTTCATGAGGTTTATAACCCAATAGGAAGCTAAGCAACAGAATAACAATTTTACATGCAACAGGAATGTCCCTATGAGAACAACGGAAAAACAAAAATGAATACATAACAAATATGAATGAATCCACAGCATTTCCTCATTATCCATTCATTCTCTGAATCACTGCAGATTGAAGTTGAGGTTATAAACAAACTTTGCTATAGCATAAAAATAATCACTATGAAACTGGTAGTTTATGAAATTATTCTCTATTAAAACACCGCCCTCTCTCCTGCAGCCACTTAACATTACCGAGTAACATTTCTCTTCTCCTCCAGTTCTTTATTGATCTCTATTCACTTACTCTACTGTTTTGTAAACATTAATCAATGAAATGTAAATACAAAGCAAATTAATTAAAGAGTGAAAGTGCATATCTTGCAAGAATCAGAGTCTCATTAAGTCAATACAGTTATGTTTTTGGAGTATTCCAGTCACATACAATGCCATTATCAGATGAAAAAGGCATAGCAGTTAATAACTGAAGAAGGCGGGATGTTAAACATTCTATTTAGCTCTAACAATAAAGGAAATGTAGAAAGCTCAGTATTTAAGGCATCCCCTTGTGAAATGTGGTTTGCTGTTTATATGCTTCTTTATGAAACTATTTACTCAGACACTGTTTTCAATCTCAAATGTTTAAAGAGGTATATTTTCACATAATTGTAAAATATCTGAAAGATACTATGCAATAATTGATAGTTTACAATGAGTTTAGTATTTTTTGATATAAAAATTATTTGATCACATTATACACAACTATGCAATATTTGTTTCATTTCTAACCCCGTTTAGCCACACTCAAACTTCTCTATGTTCACAATCCTTCTTAAATTCAAGATCTCTTATAAAGTTATATTGAATTACTAAGTCAAATTAGCATTGGTATTCTGTGCATGTATTTAGAGACAAACAATTAGGACTGGCTTTGTACCCCAAAAGAAGTTATTCTCCTTCCTTCACTGCCATTGACATCCTGTATCTGTTCATGTAAGAGTGGATACCTGTGGAATTTTATTCCATCTATGTTGGCATCTTAACTGGTGTGCTATTTCTTACTCTAGGGAAGGCTGCATGGTTATGGGTACAACATATTTCTTGTCTAGAAGATATTACTTTCTTGCCGCTTTTGTTCCAATCATTGGGTTGGTACAGTCTTTCCATTTTCTACTTCACAGTTTCCAGACCTTGTATAGTAATTTCTTTATAGTTACCTGCTTTCTGGGCATCCTATGGTAACTTATCTAAATTTTGGAATATTGTGAATCTCTGTAGTAGCCTCCATATGCTACAAAGAAAGCTTCTTTGATGAAGAGAAAGGGTTGCACTTATCTATTCATTAATTACAAGTATTTAGAAGATGATTAGCAATAACAATTTTTACAGTAAAATGGTAGCAATGAATTCTTCTCAAGAGGTTGAGGGATTTCTAGCCAAGGATTTTTTGCCTCGATTTACTGTACCAGGCATGAATGCTTTATGCCAGGGAAGGCTTCAGTTCCAATTATACAGCTGAATATCCTATCCAGTATAATAAATTTTAAATTATAATAAATATCCAGTTTTGTTCATCACTGCACTGATACATAAAATCTCTTTTAACACCCTAAGTCCAGTAACTTCTTCAACTGCCATTTCTTATGCAATTCTTATTTCACTTTTATGTGGGTTTTTGTATCTGTATCCTATACTAAACATCCATTAATGATGGATTCCTTAAGAAAAATTGACTCAGATTTAAAGGGACAAATATAAGAATTTGGGGAAGATCTCATAATGATGTTAGTCTATATTGTGAAAGCTCAGGCACATGATGTCAAGCAAATTTTTAGGCTCAAGACTTCAGTAACTGGATTTACAACATGACAAGTGCAGATTGTCTGGCAATGCCAGTTCCTGTCTCTAAGTTCTTCCTCAGACAATGTAAGAGTAGAAACCTTGAATAGCTCTAATGGGAAAGTATATATGTCTGGTTTAAAACATGTAATAAGCAAACATCCTTAGAACAGAAGTCTGTCAAGAAATCAAATACATGTCTTAGATGATTTCATTAAAATTATATGACAAAATGTTTTTTTATCAAAAACTGAATTTGAGCATTTAAGTAAAATGTATTATGGCTGTAATATTTTTTTCAGCAACATGTGAGGCAGGATAGAAAGACGAAATGTTAAGAGTGGAGGGAAAGGAGCCCTTTACTCAAATGTCTGTTTGAAGCCTATGGACAGCTGAGAATACAGAACTCAAGTGCACTCGCCATTTCCTATAAAAAACAACAGAGTCCCGAAAAGTAAGTCAGAATCAGCCCTTGAAATTTTTGGGTAGAGAAGAGTTTTCTACCCAGTGGGGACAGCAAATGTAACAACTGCAGTTCTACAGAGCAGGGGATGCTACTATAGGTTAGAGCATGGAGAATGGGGAAAAACAGTAGAAGAGATTATAGCTATAGGCTGAGAGAGACCAGGAGGAAGGAGACTGGGTGGGTTACCATCCAGAGACTTACATTATGAAGGTAATGAGAGCAAAGTAGAAACCTAAAACTTTTACTTTTTAAGACTGTCCTGATTTGCATATGAAAAATGAATACTTGAGGAAGATTAGAAGAAACTAATAAGATAATATCATTTGTGGACTGATGTTCTGAACTTTGGTGGGAGTGAGGAAAATTGAAAATACAGAGATGAGGTCGAACTCAGTATTCATTCATTAATGTTTTCTTGGAGACAGAGTCTCACTAGATAGTTCAGGCTACCTTGGAACTTGTGCTTTTCCTGACTTAGCCTCCACACCTGTCTTAGGAGCTATCAAGCATTGATCGCTGGCACGTGGTGATGGTGGCAGCAGATAGAGAGCGGTCCTGTGGAAGAGAGCTAGCACAGTAGAAGTCTGTAACTGTCTTCCAGCATAGTCATCCCTGGGAAATGATCAGAGAACTTCTCCAAATGAAAACTGTGATCCTTCTCTGAGGGGCACAAGCAATTCTGTAGAAGACTTGGGGTCAGTTCTTTTGCACTGTACTTTCATAATCACTGAGAGACACTAAATACGGTGGGAATAATAATATCATTGTCATAGTTCCTAAAAGGAATAAATATGTGTTGCCAGGATTTGGGGTTTTGTTTGTTTCTTTTAGACAAAGCTTCTTTGTGGAAAGGGGGAGGGAGTTCTAATGGATTTCTATTGCTTTTGTATGTTTCTAGATATTTTTCTTTGATCCTATTGTTGTTGTAAAATAGTCCCTTATTCTTTTTTGCCCTATGAGGGTAATAATAAGTTATGTGCAAAAAATACAAATGTAATCATATACTAGTTAGTTCAAGACAGACATATAGGAGGGCTTGAAGGGAAGAATGAGAAGGGAGAAACAATGCATCTATATTACAATCTCAAAATATAAAATAAATATTATCCAAAAAAATCTCTAAATATAGAATGGAAAACTAGCAAGGAATCATTTAAAGGCTTAAATTTATACTGTCATTCTCCAATCTCAGCTCTTAATTTGAAAGTTTCTAAGTATCATAATAAATTCAGTTTAGACTAAAAGACACGTCCTTACACCTGTGATCTACTCTTGAGGCTCATGGTTTTATATTACCATATTTATATTCTATTCAAAGTATTTAAGCATTTCTGGATCCATCACATGATTTCATTTGTTCAAAGAAGAGGGAAAACTAAGTTTTTCAACAACTTTTGAGCTTTGAGCTTTGAGTTGAGAGCAACCACAAATGTACACATAACTATTAATAAGACCTTGTAATCACAGACTCTTCTGGTTAACGTTTGTGTAAATTTTTTTTTTTATATTTTCGGACATGAGCTCTTTGTCTAAGTCGATGCTGTTCTTTCCTTCCCCCTAAAACTTATAGAAATTTATTCAAATATTTCATGACATAACCTAAATGAAATCCTTTTCCTGTATGTGATAGAATTTATTGAAGAATACAGTTTCTTACTGTCATGGGCTGGATATTATTTACCCGGGTTCTTAAAATGTCTGGTGCCACTCAATTGAAACCTTTGCTTTTCTGCATATGTTTGTAGGGCAATGTGGAAGTAGTCATGCCACTTGTCATGAAGCCAGTATTAAAGAATAAGATGTGGAAATAGGATTTTTCCTTCAGCAGTGTAGGTTCCAGAAAACCAATTCAGATCATGAGGTTTGTCTACAATGTCCTTTCCCTATTGATCCATCTCATAGAAGCAATTTTAAAGTATAATTTTAAAAATTATCTTTATTTCATATTTTAAAAGTTATTATTATGAAACATGTATCAAATTTGTGCTTTCCTAGTTCATAATCTACTTGTTTGGTTTTATGAAATACTTCTTGTTGTTGATTGATTTTTTTTTACTCTTTGTTCATTGGGGGCCTGCCATCCAGCTCCCAAATAAATACACAGAGAATTTATGCTTATGAATGCTCAGCTTTAGCTTGAGTTTTCTTAGCTTAAATTATCCCATCTACCTTTTGTCTCTAGTCTTTAATCTTTCTCTATTATATATTCCTTTCTTTTCTTCTTATTCCATGGCTGGGTGTGTAGATCGTTGGCTGGCCCTTGGTGTTCTCCTCTCCTTCTCCACTTTCACTCTGCCGTTTTTCAGTTTTCTAATTCTCTCTGCCTGCCAGAACTGCCTATATCTTTCTCTCTCTCTCTCTCTCTTGTCTAGATATTGCCTGCTCAGCTCCTTATTAGACAAACCTCGTGTTTTAGACAGGCAACGTGACACAGCTTTGCAGAGTTAAACAAATGTAACTCAAAAGAATGTGACATCTTTGTATTATTAAACAAGTATTCCACACTATAAAATAATGTAACATATATTTAACTAATATTCCATGTCCACTTCTACGTATAAAAACTATTTTAAAAGATTTTACATATTTATTATGTACAGAGTGTTCTATCTTTTTGTATGACTTCATATCAGATGATGGCGCCATATCTCATTGCTGATGATAGTGAGCTTCTGGGAATTGAATTCAGGACCTCTAGAAGAACAGTCAGTGCTCTTAATCACTGAGACATCTTAACAACCCTCAACTATTTTGATTGGTGTATATACCATGGTATATGTACACTTTCAAACAAGCATTTTTCTCTTATTCTATTGCTTTAAATAACTAAGCAATATGCATTCTTTATTTGATGCAGTACCGTTCCCTGAAAATTTATATTTTCCAATACAAATTTTCTACACTTTAACTGTGTATTGATCAAGCATAATTATGTAAACAGAAACTTTATAATGTATATTCCCCACAGTAAAAAAGTATGTGAGCCAGAGTCCACACACTTATTCAGTTGCAAACAGCTGTGAGGTATACTAAGAATGTAAATGTCAACTTGTTCATATTTATATAACTATGTCTAAACTTTCTGATTAGAACCCATTAAAGGTAATATCTTATAACTGTGTATGAGAAAATTATCTTTATATTGGCCAAGAATTAAAATTAAATATCTATAAAGTATTATATTAGGGTTCAAAAAATTAATAGAATGTACAATAATTTGATCATTATCAAAGCATGAGGTACATACTCGTGCTATTATCTCTACAGGTTGTTCAACTAAGCAATAAAATTAAGAATGGCTGCCTCCAGATAATAACATTTATTAATTGGAAATACTCTTGGATTTAAATAAAATGACCTATTTAATTTTTTTAATTCATAGCTCTAAATCCATCATTTCATTAATATTGTATTGTGTCAATATTTATTTTTCTTATTTCATATTCCTTAGAAACCTGTTCTCAAACTGAAAGAGTGCAATGAAGATACTCTGAGATCCTCTATAATATAACAAATAAAGTCATATACTTCCATCCTTTGCCATCTGAAATCACTCTGACTTTGAAAAGGAAAGAAAGAATATAAACAAAGAACACATCAAACAAAGAAAATTAAATACACCTTGACAGCAATGATATTTCTATAACTAGGAATGTAATAAGTCACTAGTGACTTGAAAAAGCAAAAAGAATGAGACCATATACTACCACGAGGGCAATTTCACATATTAGTTTAATCACATAAACAGTCTTCAAATTGGTTTTGAATTGAGTGTATTACTTTCTTTTAAACTCACTGCTTTAGTTTGTCCAAAAAGCAAAATTATTAGTTTGAAATTATATGAAAATTACATAAAAATCCCTGAACATTGAATACCCAGTTGACTCTGTGAAGCTGTTGATTTGAATGAATTCCACACTTAACTAGATGCCCTTTTACCTGCCTTTTTCATAGATATAGCTGCTGCAAACTATCATCAATGGTTAGCTTATAAACAAAGGAAGTGTAGTTTTTACAGTATTGCAAAGAATGAGTAATTCAAGGTTAATGAACCATGATGGTCAGTATTTGGTGGGAGTGTATTTCCTGGTTAATTATTCTGTTTCTCTGAGTTTTACATGCTTGATGAAGCCAATAAGCTGCTTTATGCCTATTTGGTAAAAGGACATAACCCATTCTTGAAGATGAAGCCCGCATGTCCTAGTTAACTCCCTTAGTGCTAACTTCTCAGGCACTGTGATTTCATGAAAATACAAAATTTTATACCATGTAAATATTTTATTTTCTGTTTTAACTTTTAGTACAAGTCTCTATTTCAAGTGGTAGTGGGTTTTAGAAGTTGCTATGGGGTTTCTGTTCAGCTTGTTTAGAAACAAATTAGTGTTACATCACTACTTCTACAAGTCAGAAGATAAAACCCAATGTATATATTGATCAAAATGTTACAGGGATCCTATTATAGTAAAAGTTGAATCTCAGAACATTATTTCTCTTACATGGAAAGGAAAATCTATCTATGTCTTAGACATTCTTCACTTTTTTGCATCTCAAACTTGTTTATATCTCTAGTTGCTGGTATTTATCATCTTTCAACCTCTCTAGGTACCCACACCTGCATACACATTTACACTGATGGAGGAGAGGATGGAGAAGGAGAGAAAAAGAAGGAGACAGAGATGATAGGTAG
>JABTXL010001072.1:2184682-2258831 GCA_025134845.1 Neodon shergylaensis
GATAGATAGATAGATAGATAGATAGATAGATAGATAGATAGATAGATAGATGATAGATTAATATAAATAAAAAGGAAGAAAATGTCTACTATCCGTAAAGTAAAATGTAATTATCTGTGAGTTCTTTATGGTAAAGATAGCTAGTAAGTAAGGGTAAATGTTTGAAAGGGATTTTTGCTGCTGTTAGTTTTTTAAACATAAATGAGTATCATCAGAAGGGGTTTATCTTTATTTACTACTTGATTTTTAGTGCGGAGGATGGCAATACACTTATGTTCTCAGTGTTCTTGAAAAAAATGTTTGAATAATGTAAAAGGAAGTTACTTTATAAAGTGTCCTAGTAACTCTTCTATTGTCCTGAAGAGACACAATGAGTAAGGCAACTTTAATAAAAGGAAGTATTAACTAGGGGTTTTCCTACATGTTCAGAGGTTTAGTCCATTATCATCATGAGCATGCCAATATTATTAGAGTAGCTAAGAGCAACATCTTGTTCTGCAGTGTAAGGAAGAGAGCTGTTCATAGCATGGGCTTTGAAATCTCAAAGACAGCCCCCAATGAAACACTTCCTCCAATAATGCCACACCTACTTCTCAAATATTACCATTCCACAATGATTTAGCATTCAAATATATGAGCCTATAGGGGCTATTTTTATTCAAATCAACACATGAAGTTAATATAAACCATAATTTTCATGAATTATATGTGACAGTTGAGAGTCTATATGAATGTCTGTGTGTGTAAATGTGTGTGATAATTTGAGATGTATGCACATATATATATTATATATACAGTTATTGTTTATAACATATGTTTATCTCATATCATGAACCACATGTAAAATGTAATCATAAAATATATGTTGTAGGCAGAAAAATGTATACATATAAGCTGAGTATATTACATATTACTTAAAATAAATTTGTTAATTTAACAAGCTTTTATGCTGTTACATGTAATAGCTAAATTTATAAACAAGTTCTTACTGAACTCTGTGTCAATGAATTTAGAAATATTCATCCAAATGTGCATTTTTTAGAAAAAATTGAATGTTGTATTGTTGATTTCAAGACCAATGATAATGCTAAATAATTCTGTTATGGGAAATTGCATATAGATGATCTAAGAAATCTACAGCATAAACATACCAGTTCAGCTTACCCAAATAATAAGAAGAATAAATTATTCCAATTGTAGTCATAATATTTCATAGACCATAAAAATGTCATTATATGAGGAAATCTGTGATTTCCCAAACCACAAGAGAAATAGACTAATTTTACTTATTAACCTCAGTCAGTTATCCTAAATTTAATATGATCTAACTCAATTGAACATTAAATGTCTAATACCCTAATATATCTTAGACAAAATGAAATGGATCCATATCAGAAGTTTATTAATATATATTAGAAGAACAAATTATAGTAATATTACAATTGAAAACAAAGGCCTTTTTATTAAGTAGGTTATTTGATAATTTCATACATTTATATAATACATTATGGTTACATCCTGTCTTTACACTCTTTTAATTGTATCACACCTGCCTATTCCACCTACTCATTACCAGTCTTTTTTCAGATTCATGACATCTTGTTTTCTTTTATGACCTATTTAGATTAATGGGAGCCATCTTTATAACCACTGGATGGGCATGTTGGAATTATTCAAATGAACTTAGTAAGATGACCAGTGGTTACAAACTTGAATCCATGGCTTTCCCTTTTTACAATGGATCAATAGGAGGTAGTTCAATGCTAATTTGTAGGGTTTCCTGAATCCCTCCTCCATCTATTCCTCACTTTTGGTAGGCACATTACTGTACAGAACCAGGTTACATATCCATAGTTAATGATAATTAATTATTGCAATAGTTATGCATTGTCAAGTGTTGTCTGAGTTTCTGTCCTGTCCTGTTCCTGCAGTCATTAAGTACCAAAGAAATCACACAGAGGTCTACATTAACTGATTGGCTCATTAGCTCAGGCTTCTTATTAACTGATATTACCTAGATTAGCCCATTATTCTTGTCCATGTTAGCCACATGGCTTGTTACCTTATTCAGTGAGGCAGTCACATGCTTCGTTTGTGGTTTGGTCAGGACTGCTAACCAACCTTCTCTCTTCCCAGAATTCTCCTGTTCTTGTTGCTCTGCCTCTACTTTCTGCTTGGCTATTAGCCAATCAGCATTTATTTAAAATATAATTGACAGAATACAGACCATTTTCCCACACCAGCCAAGGTGCTATAATTTCACATCCCTTCTAACTGTCTTTATCCTACTTTATTTCAACTCCTTCATCCATAACATTCCCTGAACTTTATCAATAACATTCCCTAAATTTTTATCCATAGTGTTTTCTGAACCTTGATTTCCTTCATCCAAAGCATTCCCTGAACCTTGAGAAGGACAGTATAAATTAGCTGAATAGTCAACATCCATTTATTCTTACTACCTTATGCTATCATGATTTTCTGCATTCACTAGAATTTACTGGAAATAGACAATCTTATTATTAAAGCAGAGAATATATTCAAATATACGTACTTAAAAGATTCTGAACATTGAGTCAATTTACATCAACAAAGGAATTATGTCACCTTGAAGGGTCTTTCCTGCCAAGAGCATTGAGGAAATTTATAGTACCAGGTATGGATTATGTCCTTTAAAATGGGCTTCATACACAGTCATAATGTGAGTGGTTACACCTGTCTGTCCTTCCATGACTGCACAAGTGAACAGACACATCTCTCCATGCAGGTTGGTATTGCACTTCCCTGAGTTCACAGCTGCTTATCACCATCAATGCATTTCCTACCCCAGCAGGCTGCATAGCACATTCCAGCACCATGAAAGGTAGTAGGTGTGAGTGGGGGCCTTTCAGTCCAGTACCATCTTTATTTCTCTTCATCATGTTCACTCTCAGACATCAAATGGGCCCCAAACAATTCAGGTTGCTGCTACTAAAAAAAAATATGGTCACATTTCAATTACATCTTAAATTAACCAAAAAAGTATAAGGATATTTATAAATAAATAACTCTAATAATAAAGGTATATATTCCCATGTATAATAAAAAATCCATAACTTTGTAATAATTATATTATCATTAATTGTACCTTCTGACAGCAAAATTGATATCTTCAAAAAGTCAAGCTCTATTCACAAGGAAAAGATAAAGTGAATAATTTTTAATGAGATTTTTCAGTAACATGAAGAATTATGCATCTACATCAAAATAAGTTTCACAACCAATGAGGATATTTTTAGAGTTATTTTGACTTAAGGAATTTATTTGGGCTTACAAGATATATTCAGTCTAGAAAGGAGTAAACTAAAACAACACGAACCATTAATATTTTGTAAACAATATAGCCAAGTGTTAATTTTCCCAAAAATTAATAAAAAGCTACACAAATAAGTATATAGCTATAAATAGGTTAGAAAAATTTTAATAACTAGTACTGAAAGTATACATAAGAGAAAAATAAGTCTATACAAGCAAAATTTAATACTTTAGAAGTAAATTATAAAATTCAAATAATTATTAATTAAATTAGAATAAAATTCAGATATAATACAAAATTTAAGATATATGTCTAAGTGAGGATTTTCTGTTGCTGTGAAGAGACACCATAACCACAGCAACTCTTATGAAGAGAACATTTAATTGGGTTGGCTCACTTAGTTTCCGAAGTTCAGTCCATTGTCACCATGACAGGGAGCCTGGTGGCCATTTGCATGTTGGCATGCTGGCGGACATGATGCTGGAGCTGGGACAGATACATCTTGAAAGCCTCAGGAAATTAACTAACAGTCACAATGAGGAAAATTTGAGCAAAAGAAACCTCAAAGCCCACCTCCACAATGATATGCTTCCTCCAACAAGGCCATATCTCCTAATAGGGCCACTCTGTTTGGGGGGACATTTTCTTTTAACAACCATAGGTATAATATTAAACATTTTTGAAATCTCAGAAATTTAAATAGACTTTTAAGTTTCACGAGTAGAATAAGCAATAAAAGAAAGGAAATAAACAATGGGCTGTGCTGCCACTGAAGCCAGAAATACTGTGTATATCTGCGACCCATGCTCCAGCTGACTGGAAAGGGCAGAGGAACTTTTGTCATAGTATTGATGACTGCAAACTCATAGTTAAGAAAGAGGGGCACAGGAGGCTTTTGTGACAACTCTTGCCTCCACCTGTACCCCCCCCCCAAAAGTAACAACCTAGATAGAAAGCCATGCCAGATAACAGTTAAAAATTGGAATAAGGATGCTGAAGTGTAGTTCTCCACAATTTATGGTTTCTGTGAAGTGTACAAGTGGGGAAGGACTCAGTGTTCTTTTAAATGAGTTTGACTGGGAATTTAACCATGCTCCAGTGAGTGAGTATATGTGCAACACAAATTAGACTTGGTTTTTTCTTATCTTTCTTTCTTTTCTTCATTCTTCCTTTCTTTTTTCCTTCCTTCCTTCACTTCATTCCTCATTTTTTTTTTTGCTTTTCTCCTTTTGTGTGAAAGGACTGGGAAATTAAGAAGTTTAGGGTTATGATGTGAAATCCCCAAATAATCATTAAAAATATACTAAAATATAAAGGAAATAAAATAAAAAGTATTAGATAATATTTTAAATCAAAACTAACTAAAATCACTAATTATTATGAAAATAATTATCAATAGAGATAATTGGAGAACAGAATTCTTCAAATTGGGACATGGAAAGTCATGATGAATAGGAATCAGTATGATGTGGGATTTCCCTCTGTATGCTGTGATTACTATTAATGTATAAAGAACTGCTTTGAGCCTATAGCAGAGCGGGCCGGGGTGGAGCAGAGCTAGGTGGGGAGGACTGGACTGAAGACTGGGAGAAAGAAGGGCAGAGTCAGAGAGAAGCTAGAGATAGATGGCAGAATAGAACTTTTCCCAGTAAGCCTCATGGTGATACACAGATTAATGAACTGGGTTATTATTTCTGGGCTGAGCAGCTGGGAACTAACAAGCAGCCTTTCTTCTACATCTGTATATGGATAAAATGGATATTTCAAAGGCATAGCAGGACCTGCACCTCATCGGGACAGTATAGTAGAGTCGTGGAGCTGACTTTGCTAATGGGAACACATGTGAGCCAGCACTGAGAATGTGAGCATGTGAGATCTGGCCCTGCCCTTCATCTGTCTTATGGTGGCATGGGCAAGGGTAACTAAATTTGCAACAACCCAGGCCTAGAACCAGGACTATGAGGTGATTTACCCCAGTATCCACCCAATCCATGATCTGCTGGAGCATGTAAATGGGCAGGTGTTGCAGATCCAAAGTTGCAGAATCTCCACAAAACATAAAACAACAGGATATACAAGCAAAGTCCCAGTGAAGGACAAGCATTAATGGTTTATCAAAAATCAGAGGTCTCAAACCTGACCAATGACGTTTGGTGATGTATACTTGCAAGTAGAGATATATGGACTAAAGTATATACGGTGGGACTTACAGTGTCACACTATAGCTTCCACAAGGAGATTTTTCTTTCTTTTCTCCCCATTTTGTTTTCTTTTAAATTGTATTTTATTTTAGAGGAGAAGTTATAAGGACAGGGACAAGGAGGCAACGGGAGGATACAAAGGCACAGGGAGATGAATGGAATCAAGATGAATGAAGAGATACAATAAATAAAAAATAATAAAACTGTAAACTTGGAAAAAATGTTTGGACAAATTTTGGATAAGAAAACCTTCATATTCACTTTATAAACTTATGAGTTCTTGATTGTCTTCATGAAATTAATTTATAAGAAACATGATTCTCTAATATATGCAAAGCAACAAATGTGAATGCCATATACGAATGATTATATAAATACGAAACTTTCTGTGTTATTGCTACTCAGAAGAGCTTAGGAGAACTCATGAATAAGTATCAATTAAAAGACCTAAACAAAGACAATTATAGCCAATTAAAAATAGATTCACATTAAACTAAGACCACCAAATAAAATATTTTCAAAAAACTCTTGATATTTTATAAGAATGAACATTCCTAAATATACCCCATGGAATCATTTGTCATAGCTGGTATTGGTTAACATAACATTTTGAGTGAGAATTTAAAAGTAATAATGTACAAATAATTGAATATTTAGAACAGTAAAATAATATGATTAACCTTGTTATACTTATAATAACAAAATAATAAAATAAAAATTAATTACCCCTAGTCACCTGCTATCAACACTACTACTTTCCCAATCTGCTTACTGTTTGATCGTCGATAAACTTGATGAGTACCAGAACTTCAGGTTTAGCACTAGATAATGAAGAAGAGCAATGACGCCCCATGAGGCCTAAATTCAATTTTCAAGCAGCTGCTATGACACAAAACATAAATTCTAGAAGTTTATCATATTCTTTGACCTCTGTAGTGCTCAGAAAACTCTCCAAGTGAACTGTTTGGCTCTTTTGGAAAAAAACTCAAAATTATTTACTTTATATCATTTCAACTATTATAGAGCATTTCTATAATATTTGAAGTTGCATTCCTAATAGTTTAGTTCAATTTGCTTGTTAAGAACACCATTATGTGTTCATTTGTGGAAACAGACTATACTCAAATTTTGTTGTCCACATTTAAATACTTCTTTTTTGTCATCACAAAAATCAGGAAGGTGATTATATTGTAAAGATAGTAGGGTATTTTGCTGTATGAATGTTTTTTTTCCAGAATCCCCAAAAAGGAAGTGGGAAGACCATAAGTTGGAAACTATATTGTTTGCATGGATAGCTGATCACTGTGGTCTTTATAGCATGGCCTATCTCAAAAAGATATAGAAAAACAGTCAAACAAACAAACAAAAACTCAAATAAAAGGAAGTATAGAAAAGACATATATTGGACTTAGTTTGCAGTTTTGTGAGAATGGTACCTGCATGTACTAGTTATAATGAAATCTTGACATGACAGAGAGCATCATGAGACAGTAAGACCAAAGGAGAGAATTCTTTCAAAAGTGTAATGAATGATCATTGATGTGGGATTCCCCTCTGTATGCTGTGAATGTGTTTTATTGCCATTGATTAATAAAGAAACTGCTTTCTGTCAACGGCTTAACAGAGTAAAACCAGGCAGAAAATTCCAAGCAGAGTAGAGTAGAAAAAAAAGGCAGATTCAGAAGATGATATGTAGCTGCCAAGGAGACTGACATGGCCTGGAACCTTGCCAGTAAACTATGAGCCTCGTAATATAAGGAATTATAAAATGGGTTAATTTAAGATGTACAAGCAAGCTAGAAGTATGCTTAAACGATTGGCTAAACAATATTGCATTTAATACAGTTTCTGTGTGATGGTTTTGGGTCTGGCAGCCAGGAACAAACAAGCACCCTATTAACATTATTAACACATCAGAGATGTTTTAAATTTTTATTCATGTAAAATAAAGACCATATAGCTAAGACCATACAGAGATACTATATTCTAAAACAGAAAGTAAAAATAAAGGGGGGGGGAGATTAAGGCCAGTTTTCTTCCACTCTCAAGATTTCATTCCATGATTCTAGCTTTGATCCCATCTGGGGTCCTTCAGTGAACTCAAATGAACTCACCTCACACCAGACACTATTACTTAAGAAATTCTATCAAGATTAGAGCTAAAGTGTTACTGCCATAGGCAAAGGCTTCACAACCTGAACCATCAGTTGGAAAACCATTCACCTAAGCTGCAATAGCATTCATCACTCATACTCTTGCTAAAGTTTGTATTCTTCTAGGTTGTTCTACAAGCTAATTATCTTTTCTAAGCTAAAGGATGCATTGCCTTGGATGATAGGTATTTCAAAGACATCTCTTTGTTTAAATATAGTATAAAAGGAAAAATATGCAGTACATGCTAGAGTAGTACATTTATAAAATTTTTCTCAAGTTATCAATGCTGATGGTGCCTGCTTCAAAATTCATTTTCTAAAATTTATGCAGACTAAAGAGATATTTCACTTGCTACGAAGCCTGGTAGGTGACCTGAACTAGATTCTGGGACTCACATGGCAAAAGGAGAAAAAGTGACATGTGCGAGTTATCCCTTGACCATATTTGCTCATTGGCACATATATGCCCCCAGAAACATAAATTAAATGAATAAAAAAATAAAATAATATGAGTCTATAAAATGTTAATCTGTTATTCTTGAATATTAAACATATGGGATGAAATCCTCAATGAGTTCTATTCATGTTGAAATGGAGAATAATATCCATGTATGATTCTTTGTAGAGAACTGGAATAAAAATATGAAAGTTGCAGAAGTATTTAAAACTTCCTGCATTTCACTGACTTTTAATACAAAGAAACGTCAAGTATTTTGCTTATGGACATTATTGTATGGCTGAAAGCACTGCCTTAGAGGCATTTAAACATTGCTTAGCATAAAAGAATGTTTGATATTTTGACTGTTCCAAGTCTGTGTTGGTTTGTGTTTGTCTATTGTCTCCTTTTAGTTTACTGCTATTATGAAAATTCTCACAGAAGCTAGAAAGCAAATACTGTTCTCTTTTCAACACAAATGGACTCATTTTGCTACTGTTCGATTTCTATGGCCATTTTGTCTGCTTTCTTGAGACCTTGTTAAAGGAAAACCTGGATGGCTTAAAAAATATGTGTGGGTGATTATCACAATAAGGGATCTAAGGTGATTCATGTGTTCTTGTACATCCAAGTTTTTTCTGACTGATTTCTTTAGGAATTATAGGCCTGGATTTAGGCAAAGCAAAGATAAAATAATGATCATAAAGGGATATCGGTACAGAATGAGACACATTGTTATTGACAAACCAGCATAGAGGATAGGGAGATGGCTTAGAATGTACAGTGTTTGTCATGCAAGCATGAGAAACTGAGTTCAGATCACTACTACCTAAAGCATAGTCAGGCATAAAGGCATATAAATCAGTAATTTTTCCTAGTGTGGATCCAATATATGCAAGTTTGGAAAACTTAGACATACTAAATGGGACACAACCGTGTTGTAAAAGGCTGCTTTTTTTATTCCCAGTTTCTCAACCCTGAAACAATCACACAGAAACCATATTATTTGCAATACTGTTTGGCCAATAGTTTAAGCATATTTCTGGCTAACTTATATCTTAAATTAACCCATCTCCATTAATCTGTATGTCACTGGTTTAAGTTCTGGTATTTGTCTCCAGTGGGGCTACATGGCTTCTCTCTGACTCCACCTCTTTCTCTCAACATTTAGTTTAGTTTTCCCTGCCTAGCTGTGTTCTACCCTATTACAAGCCCAAATCAGGTTCTTCATTAGCCAATGGTATTCACAGCACATAGAGGAGAATTTCACATCACAACTGGGTTTAATAAGTGACCTTTTCTCTAAATAAATAAATAAATAATAAATAAATAAATGTCAGATAAGAATAATAAATAAAGACAATCCCTCCTTTTGGTCTCCATACATATACACATAAATCCATATGAGTGTGTAAGCACATAAACATATATAGTAATTACATAAAGCTAGAATATAGTTCAATGTGTTTGCTTATGCATTTAGTTTCAAAGAAAGAATGCATTAATTTGTCACTGTTCTCAGAAACCTATAATAATGTGTATAAATTCTACATGTTACTTAATTTTACTGGGATCATGTGGGGCTTTGTAAAAAACTTTTCATTATTTTTATTACTAAATTCTCAAAGAGAAACAGCATGTTTTTGGAAAGTAATAGACAATACCGCAAACTTGCTTGGTGTTAATGTAGCTTAAAATATTTGTAAAGTATAATGAGCAAACTCATGTTTTACATTGCTTAGAATTAGAAAACCCAATGAGGACCAGACATGGCTATATAGGAATAGGTTTTATTGTAGACAGTTATTTCTGAATGTCTCTTCTGCTCTAATTGAAACTAATAGCACGGCATTAATTTAATGCCAAACCCTTTCTTATTACTTGAGAATTATATTCATGTCTAGGAATTTTTTTAAATCAAATCTACTTTAAATTATGTTCCCTCCAAATCCTCTCATATTCCAACCCTATTACATGTTGATACCAAGGTCTTGGGAGAAAGGAATGTGATAAAATGTCCCATTTACAACTGGGTATTCTATTATTCGATTGTAGTGTACGAACCAGCATATTTTATTAAAATGAACTTCTCTGGAGTTGAAAATGTGTTCATCTATTAAAGATATGAATTTAGAAGGTAGTTTATTAATTTGCTCACTTATCACAATAATATACTAGGCTCTCCCCTAGTACTTATGTTGTATAAATCCATGACTCTTAGGCCCCCTAAAGGTAAACGTTTCATATTGTGGGAAAGATTTTAAATACAAGAGAGTTGGTTGCTCTCATTTCATTAATTGTACAATTGAATTATTGGACACATCATCCATGACCAGTAGTTGTTATGTTTGAGAGGGTTTACCACTGTATAAGGCTCTGATTACTTCCCCCCGCCTCACTGAAACATGCAAAATGTTCCAACAATGTACACACATCAATTGAATATAAATATTTTAGGGTGGAACCAGCTTGATTTTTCCATTAATTATTACATATGATACAATTTCGTTAAAATTAGGGTTCTATTATAAAATTTTAGAGAAATAAGCAAAGGCAATGGTGCAAAATGTTTAGGTAGGTGGTATCTGACACTGGATTTTTATTTGATATTCTTTAATGTCTGAGAGAAAAAGGCTGATCCCTCTGTATTATAGCATAATCGTTTACAGTCCTTTCCAATGTATATGATGGTTATGTATGTGTATGACTTTATACTTGTGTGTTCATGTATATATGTATGTATGTGTGTACAGATAACTAGGTGTGCCAATCAATAAGTTAAATAAACTTCAAAATGGGCAATATAATGTTCCAATGTCATGTGAATGAATAAAGAAAAAACTAACTCTTAGAGTATTTTAAAAATAAGAATAAGTATTAATCTCCCTGTATTTTTTCCCTGACTTTACTTTGTAGTCTGACTTGTCATTGTTGCCTTTTGGCTGTGGATATGGGCAATCTGTCTCTATTTAGTGTCTGTTTTGTGTGCTTGTGTTTTTTTATGTGGTCTGTTTGTTCCTAATAAGTGCCTTGTTCTATATTAATTGAGAAGCACAGAAGATATGGTATGGGAAAAGACCAAAATTATATTTTCAGTGAGATCTTTAAAAGAATTTTTGAGGGAAGATATTTCCTTACAGACTCAGAATAGCACTATAAACCAAAATCAGATTTATCTATCCCCACATATGTGTATATATATATATCCCCACATATGTGTGTGTGTGTATATATATATATATATATGTATATATATATATGGCATTTTACTTAATATGGCATTTAAACTGTTGATCCATTTGAGAAAAGGATTTTATACACTAGTTTAGGCCAGGGTCATAGAAAGGTCCATAATTTAAGATTAAATCTGTAATTTAAGGTTTAACTTAGGCTGTTAGAGATGATTGTAAGAGATATTCAAGATATACTGTTTGGTTGCGTTCTTCTTCTTTCCTCCACTCCCAGAGGAAGAAATGGTTTATTTTATCTAATATTCTTCCTGTCTTTCACATCATGCATCTCCTTCCCATTCATCCTACAATCCCTTCGTATCCTCTAACTTCTGCACTTACAATTCCCCCAGAATAAAAAAAATATAATAAGGAAATTCAAGAGAAAAAAAGGAAAAAGAAAAGAAAAAGAAGAAAAAATCAGTTTCATCTTGGAAGCTATGGTGTGACATGGTGAGTCATGCAGTAAACCCTTCTATTCATATATCTTTTCTTGCAAGTGTTCATTGCAAAGAGCCATTGGTCTGGTTCGATGCCTTTGTTTCTGCTACACAATCGATGCTGGGACCTCTGTGAACTCCTTTTGATTACCCTGCTGTTGCTATGTATTTTGAATATTATGAGGTTTGGGTCTGTAGTCAAGGTCCACTCACTCTAGCAGTTCACAGATGGGGTAGATGTTGAGGTGAGTCAACACATAACTCTGGTTCTGGACCTGGGTAGCTTCGGCTTGACACCTTTCCGTTTTCCTCACCATCACACTGTAGGCAAGCCAGTCCTTATGTTTTAAACATGGGAGAGCCAGAGACAGGTGGCAGAGCTGTCCCTGAGGGCATAAGGGCAGAAGAGCTTACCACTGCATGCCACTAGCTCCAACACTTGGGAGATCAGGCCCCGAACCTCACATGGGAAGCACAATAGAGTCAACTTCATTGGAGGAGGTGTGGGTAATCCAGTCATGAATTTGTAAGCATGAGAAAAATGTCTCCATTACTCTTTTTCATGTGGTACCATGGGCAGGGGAGAAATTTCACCCCACTCCCCAGTCCATCAATCAACACCTGAGACAGGTGGGAATTCTAGCCCTGAGGTCAGAAGAGCAGAGGAGTTGCTGCTGCCTCTCATCAGCTGCAGCATTTGGGAGAGCGGATCTCTAATCCTAGTCTGAGCAACACAGCAGAGCTGGCCCTGAAGGCATAGATGTAGGAGATCAGACACCAAGGACATGAAAGCAGAACTGAACCTGTCCCATGCTCATAGCTGGGAGGGGTGAACTCACCAGGGAAGTGCCCTGTTCCCTTAAAGGAAGGTTAAATATACCCAGGCTTAGTACACAATAGAATGGGGGGTTGAGTTCATAGGTACTATACTCTAAGGTATATTAGTGAGTCGGCTGCAATGTCTGGTAAAAATTCAGTCTGTTTGAAGGAAATAAATATTTTCAGAAAAATACATCATCGTAACTGTAGTAAACCATTAAATATATAGGATCAGGAAAAATTTTGGGGTAGAACTTGGTAGCTACAGGTTTTAAGAGCAACAAGTAATAAATGAGACTTCATGAAGCTAGAACATTTCTGTACAGAAACAGACATCATTATTTGAGTAAAAATGAACCATTACAAAATGAGAATAAAATGTTTATCAGATAATTACCTCACAAGTGATATGAGAAGGTAAAAGGGGGTAACATAAACTTCAGGAAAACAAACAACCCCATTTAAAAAATGGAGCATCAAACTAGAATAAGAGTTCTCAAAAGACAAACTACAACTGACCAAGAAACAATTTAAAAATGTTCAACATCTATATCCACCAAAAAGTAAAAAGAAATTAAACCTACTTAGAAATTTATTCATACCCAAATAATAACATGGATAAAGAAAAAATATGAATCACAGCAGAGACTGGCATGGTTGTGAAGAAAGAGAAACACTGATGGTATAAGTGACACTTATATCAGAAACACTGATGAATTCAAAGTGGAATTTCTTCAAAAAATAGGAAAACATATAAAGCATAATCGAGTTCTGATTCTTTTTTGCATATACCCATGGGCACTACATCCTACTACAGATCTTGATCCTCCTTGCTCATGGTATTCTGTTCATAGTAAATAAAAAGTAGTAGATATCCACCAACAATGGAATGGATAATAAAAATAACTGCTTATTTTGTACACTGTTTAATAATTATTTTGTATAATGTGGAGATTTGTATCCTTTTGTGTCTAAAATTACTTTTAAGCTTTCTTGGGTTTTAAGTGGGTTTTAGTTAGCCACATTGCTGCCAATTTGTTTGCAGGAGGCCACTTGTTCGTTCCCGGCCACTTAGCCCCAAAATAATCACACAGAAGCTCTATTAATTAAATCACTGTTTGGCCAATTACCTCTACCTTCTTATTGTATAATTCTTCCATATCAATTTAACCCATTTATATTGATCTTTGTATCTCCACATGGCAGTAGCTTACAGGCAATGTTTTGGGATGTCTGACTCTGGCAGTGGTCCTATGACTTCTTTCTGACTCTACCCTTCTGTCTCCCAGCATTCAGTTTAATATTTCCTACATACCTAAGTTCTACCCTATCAGGCCAAGGCAGTTTCTTTATTCATTAATCAATAAAAGCAACAAATAGACAAAAGGACCTCCAATGATTAGTTAAATAAAGAAACAGACTGTCCAATAGCTGAACAGGATAAAGTTAGATGGGAAAGTCAAAATGAGCATACTGAGAAGGGGAAGGGCACAGTTGTGAATCACCAGCCAGATTTAGAGGGAACAGGAGATGAATGTGCCCTTTTAATAAAGGTACAGCTACAATGCAGAGCATAAATAAGGAATATGGGATAATCTAAACTGCTGGAACTAGTTAGTAATAAGCCTGAGCTATTAGCTGAGCATTTACAATTAATGTAAGTCTCTATGTGGTAAATTGGAAGCAGCTTCCTAAATGGGAAAACTGACTGATTGTATATTTATACAATGGAATATTACATTCTGCTATTAAGAAAAATAATTGTGAAATTCACTGTGAAATGAGTAAACCTAGAAACAATCCTTAAGAGTGAGATAACACAGTCCCAGAAACAAATTTTCTCTCATATATTGTTGAAGGGAGCGGGCCCCTTGTTCCGTCCCACCTGGCTAGCTTATACCTGACATAATCACACAGAAACTGTATTCATTTAAATGCTGCATGGCCAATCAGCTCCATCCTCTTATTGGCCAACTCCTACATCCCAATTCAACCCATTTCCATCAATCTGCATTGCCACATCACTGTGGCTTAACGGCAGAATTGTAACCAGCATCCGTCCCAGGCAGTAGATCCATGGTGTCTTGAATCTGCCCTTCTTTCTCCCAGCATTCTGTTCTGTCTACTCTGACTACCTAAGTGCTGCTCTATCAAAAGGCCAAGGCAGTTTCTTTATTCAACCAATAAAAGCAACACATAGACAGAAGAACATTCTACACCAATATATAAATGTTAGCATTGAATCTTTAGATATATATAATGAAAATGGATTATTCATAGAAATTAAGAATACTAGCAAATGGAGGTACCAAAGTGATGGAGGAGGTCAGGGCAGAAAGCGAATGTGGTAACAGAATCTACTAAGGACTTTTGAAAAAGTCAATTGCTAATCTTGATCTAGTTAGTCACATTAGTGGTTTTGCTGATATGTAATGATGTAGTGAACTAAAATGTAAATGATAAATTAAAACTTTTCAATCTAACAATCATATTTTACCAAATAAAATAATTATTTTTATATGAGTATTGTTACTGTATTAGTTATATAAAATAATGTACAAAGCAGAACACAATGGAATTTTAAGACATTTAGATTAATGATAGCCTACTACCTTTGTTAATCTCATTTTTAACAGTAAGTTTTGAGAGGTGGGATATTAAGAAGAAACTTGTTGCTGGTTTGCTACAATATATTGATCAAGGGGGACTACATTTTAGGCAGAATTCATGCATCTAGATGGGTCACATAAAATACTATTAATCGTTGCAGTGAAACTCATGACCAGTTGAACAGCATTAGCACTGGAATGAACTCAGCTTTCACTTAACATTATCAACTCAGTGAACTGATAATAGTATGTTCACTGGGAGCCCAACAGTAGGAACTACTGGCAACTGCATTTATTATTTCTGCTTTAAAATATTGCCATCAATTGTTGCTCTTAGATGTAAAGATTTAAATGTCAAATTGAATTTTATGAAAAAGTCCCCTTTCTGTTTTCACAGAAAGCAATGCAGCTGTCTATTAGTAAGAATTTATACAACCAAATCATTCAGTAGGACACTAGTCCTCCTTCTTTCCTTTTGCCAATGCTCATGGGTTATTAAATGCTACTAATTTTGTTACCTTGGCATCTCTGAATAACAACAGATGGTAATTACTCATGACAAAACAAATTATTGCTATTGTCCAGCTGAGGACAAAGAAGCCCACTCTGATGTGCTTATCTACAAGTCTGCCTTTCTGTAATGGTACCTAAAACAATAGTATCTTGAAAACGACTCTAAAATACCAACATGACAATGTCCCTTCTGCCATTATCACCATTGTTTATTCACTCTTCTACTAGTGCCACTGCTTAGGAACAACATGTTATTCATTGAATGTCATAAACAATTCTCACATTCTCTTTGTGTAATTTGCCTTTGTTAAGTCAATGTTTACTACATTTCAATACAAATAATTCTTTAGTTCTCTTAGCTTTATAGTACTTTTCTAAATGGCATATAAATAATAAATATATTTTCTTTCAGCTTCTAGTTTGTGCATTCAACTAGGTCATTCATGTCAATTTTTTTATTTATATCAAGGTTTCATTTCATTTTGGGGTAAGTAAATTTAAATCTGAATTAACTTTTAGTCCAATAAGTTGTTTTCAGTGCTATCTCCATCTAATGACTATCAATCTTCAATGCAAACTATGTTCTATATTTACATTTACATTTCTAGTTTTCCATGGTGTCTTAGAAAATACTGAAGAAGAGACTGTTAATAGAAAATTCTTAATGATAAAATGTGAATAATACACTTTAACCTTTCTAAAATGGTTATTTTTTATCATTGTTTATACAATATTATCTTCCCAAAATATCTGGAATTATTAAGGAAATAAACTTTTTTATCTAACTTTTGCCTTGGTCATGGCATCTTATCATAACAAAAGAAACGACATTAGGTCATCCAATTAATTCAACACATTATTCTCGTATAGTCATGTGCATGAAGCCATCTCAACAGCAAAGTCAACTTCCTGAGTACCACACTCTTAAAAAATGCCTGCGTATCACTTAGATAGATACCATCATTTTTCCACACCTTATAATTATGAGTGGGAAATGATGAGCCCTTCTCCTCTATGCTGCCACGCAGCCTATCTTGATCTTATGCTGATCTTATGTCAAAAAGTACAAAGGCTGAATGTTCACAAGTGCAATGATCCTGTCATATCCAGATGTCAGCTACCTCAGCCCTCTTCAAGCTTTGCCTATTTCTTACATTCTTTTTGTCTCACTTTCTTAACAGGTTCCTGACATTTTGGATGAATAGGATAAATATATACCACCTGTGGCTAAGCACTTCACAGATCTTATTATCTGCATGTCCAATTTTGAGTTTCTGTATTAACCAACATATATTAACTAATAAAGAGTTGTAATTAGATAGTTATACTAATTAGTAATGTGAATATATACATTTGGAGGATATTTTGATGTTACGTACATTTAACAAAACAATAATAATAGCTTTACCCTGGAGTTTGTGAATTTTATTACCATGGGTTCTTTTTAAATTTATATTAGTCTTTTGTTTTCTTCTGTGTAGTGAACTTTAAACACAATCAGAAAGTAGTTGGATGCCCTATAATATACATGTCATCATTGTTACCATGGACTATATTGAGTACAACTGGTAAGCATGGACACATTCCTTTCTAGTTATCATAGGAAACACATTCAGATTTTGGCATGCTGTATAATGCTGGCTATGAGTTTGTCACATATAGACATTAACCTGTTGATTTTTGCTAAAAATTTGGTTCTTTTGCATGTAATATATTGAGATTTATTATAAAGAGTTGTTGATTTTATCATATTATGCAGTAATAGTGTAGTTTTATACTTGGTTTTATCTCTGTAATAAAACATGTCTCTCAATTTGCATAGCTGATCTATTTTTGCTTATCTATGATAAAACCAAATCAACTTTATTGAAAAATAAAGATACCCACAACAGTTATATATTATTAAAATTTAATATAGTTGACAGAAATACAACCACATTGAGTTTATAATTAATTGTATTTCATTTTTTAGCATCCATTGCTGACACAAATCAATAAATATCAGGATATGTACACTCACAATAAGCACACACACACATGCACACATACAAATGTCTGTGTGCACATACACATACAGTGAGCTTTTTGTCACCCTTTCCCTTGTTATTTCCCCTTTTGTTCTTCAATTTAAAATTTTAATTTTGACACTATAATGTTTAACACTTCTCCCTTCCCTATTATCCTTCCACATCCTCCTGCATACCCTTCCACTTTCCTTCAAATTCATGACTTCTGTTTTCATTATCTTTTATTGCAATCAGTTTTGTAGATACATCTATATTCTTAAATATAACCTGCTCATCATGTATACCATTGCTTTTATGTATAATTTTGGTGGTAATTGTTTGCACTGGACAACCAATTAGCGTGCTCTCCACAAAGGAAGCACACTTATCCTGCTCCCAGAATTCCTCAGTGCCCATAGTTAAGTTCTTCGTCTCATTGGTTTTCCATATTCATTTTTTCATGACCACTGACATTATCCTTGTTCGATGTGTTATGTTAATGACACTTTGTGTGTGTAACTTCTGATATTACTAGGAGACAAAGTCTCACCTCAAGCTTCTTGATCCTCTAGCCCTTACAATCACATTAACTCCTCTCTGCAATGTTCCGCAAAACTTAGGTATTAAAGTGTCTTAATATGTGCCCGTTGCATATTGATTGTTGTTTTCTGCAAATGTTTCCATCTGTTGAAAAAAAAATTTTCATAATGATGAGTAAAGACTACAATTTTCAAGTGATGCTTTCTGTATTGTTTGGTAAGTAGAGAGAAAATTCATTTGTTATGGACACAGATACAGGGACAGACAAAGAGACATAAATAAAGTAAAAAATAGACACATAATAGACAGACTACAAACAAGATAGGTATTTTAAGTAGCAGACAGATAGAAAACATAGGGAGAGAAGTGGAGAATTTCAAGTTGGATTTGATCTTGGTCAAATTAAAAGAGAAAATACCTTACTTTCTTTTTTTAGTGTGTTACTACACAGTTTGGTGCCTTTGAGGCATTATTTAATCCATTGAGCATTCACATCTATTCAAATCCCTACACATTTTATTCTCAAAAGTATCATCTTTTAAATAAACTGTTTGGGAAACTTTTTAAAATTTAAATAGTAAGTAAATGACATTTCCTAATACTTTTATGGGACAGATATTTGGTTAAATACATTTTGAAATGAATTTATTATTTCCTTTCTCTTTCTGCAACTTTGCAGCCTTACTTCTATACAGGCGAAGCAGGAAAATAATGTACCAATCAATGCATTGTTGAAAAACTGCACAGGCAACTGAGTCTGCCATTCTATCTTTGGCACTCCATGATAGGTTGACAAGATTTGTAAACATAAAATTCTCTATTTGTGGGTCTCCAAACAATAAGAATTAATAAAACTTGGTTATTTCAGACATTAGGAGTCCAAATACATTAATACAACTAAACCCATAAAAATTTAAGTATTAATAATATCTGTTGTATCTTTCTAAATGAAATGTTTTATGCTAAAAAATGCCTTATTATAAAAAATAAAGTTTGAGAGACAGATCATGTATCATTTATATCTCTACCTAACAAATTAGTAATAATTATGATTATTGATGTGTCACATTTTAGACTTTTAAAGTTCATAAATGTAAAATATATTTACTCTTATAGACAAACAACATAACAAATAGTAACACTGGTGAATGATACAAGATTATCATGGGCTTTTCATTCAGACTTTTCAGTGTATATATAATGGTGGAGAAGAGCTACAGTACTGAAATGAAACAATATTTGAAACTGAGAGATGGTTATAGAAACGTGTGCTTGGATATTTTAATAATGAAAATATGTTTAAACTTTGGCTATGGCCTCCTCCTTTACATTTAATGCCTGCATTAGGGATGAATGAAAACCTAATTTAATTCCATAATTATAATTTATATTCTGTACATTGTTTCTTGCCAGATACTGATATTCAAAGTAAAATCACAATGAATGAAATTCAAAGTCAAAAAATGTGTTGCCTTAGTCTCTTCAGTACTGCATAATGACTCGATCATCCTGTTTTTCCTCTTGTAGGGGAACTATTCTCTTGGTGAATGCTTTATCACTAATATGAGCAAGCAGCTAACCTTTGGCCATCGTGAAACCAAATGTGTTCGCCATTCCATCCTCAGAAGCTAATGAGTGGTTCCAAAGTTTTGCTTATAAATGAATACAATAAAATTAGCAGGAAAAATATGTAAAATGAAGCAAGTAGGCTCTGGTACCAAAAATTATTGAGATTTTCTTTGGATTTCTGCAGGAAAAGCCTGGGAAAGTATTATGGTGAACCATATAGATCATGAGCAAATTCATATCTGAAGATATATTCACCCAATGACTACATGGGGAAGTACATTTTCAAATGTCCAAGAAAAAGTGCAAAACACTGAAGACTAAGACAAAAAAAAAAAAAAGACTTTGCAGTATAAGTGAAACCAAACTGTAGGCTTAGCTTCATTAATATCACAATCATTTTGATACTAAGCTATTTATTTCACTACTTGTCGATGAATGAACAACAAAAGTTTCTTTAATGATTCCTCAATAATTGTTTTTTAACTAGGCATGTAGCAGACCTTTATTAATAGCACTTGGGATACAGAGGCAGGAATATCCAAAATTTGAAACCAGTTCAACCTATTGAGCTATAAAGCAAGTCCCTATTTCAGAAAAGAAATAAAAACTCACATCTTATAGGTATTTTCCGGTGCATCAACCACCAGAGTTATTTTATTAATAATGATTTTAAACTATTAGCTCTTCTCTTATGTTAGCAAACTCCAGTGAGCATTCTGATATCCACAGCTCCCTTCAATTTTCAGCTCATTTCAATAGATTCAGTTGATTTCAGGTTCAGTATATTATAAGTGGCATGTGTTTTCTATCTCCTTGATGGGTTCACTCTTTCAATATATGGTCAAGATCTAATTTTTTCCAATTTAATGTGGTATTTTGCTACTTTTCATTGATTTATACTCAATTTATAGGGTAATATTAAACATTTATTCTTATATTTACTCAGGTAATGTGGTTGGTGATCATTCCAATGCATGCTTTAATAAGGTATTTAGCATTTGCACCAGTGTCCCTTTCTCCAGTGGCCTATGTCTATAGGGTATAAATATTTTTTTTTCTTCCTCGTACCATGAACACAGGAATGGGACAGTTTGCAGACCATTTGGACATTTTAAAACAATGTCTTTATGTCATAGAAAAAATATCTGAAAACACTCACTGCATAATAAACTCAAAACAGGACACTGTGAGAAACCTGCCATCTGCCCCATCCACACCTCAGATGTCCCATTTATGACTGCGTTTTTATAGAGGAGTTTGTATGTGTCTGAAGCAGATTTTATGTAGTTGAATGGGATACAAAGGTTATGCCCACATCATGGTTTGAAAATATAGAACAAACTGTTTTGTACACCTACATTATGATGATATGCACTACATGAGATGAGATGTGTTTGCAATCTGTTTGTAAACTGTAACCCACACAACCATGAATTTGAACATTTGTTCCCAAGCTAGTGGTGTTATTTCAGAAATTGCTGAATGAAGCAGAGGTAGGGCCCACCTGAGAAAATGCATCTCCATGTGTCTGACTTGAAGGTAATAATTTAAAAAATGTTACACCACTATTATCTATTGCTGATTAACTGCCAAGTATAAACAGGCTACAATGAAAGTACATATGCCTTTTACAGTATTACACCTGCTGAAGCTACCAACTATGATTTTTTTTTCATGTTTTGGACATAATGATGAATAACGTTAAATAAGATGGATACAGAACGTTCCATTTGATGACTCTTGCCAGTGTTTTATAGGATTTTGACTTTGGAGCACTTTGGATGTCAAATTGTCAGAGAATAGATACCACATTATAATCAGTGTGTATTGAGCAAATTAGATTAATAGCAATATAGCAATTTAAAATTTTTCAGTGTTACTGAAAAATTAACCTGAGATTGCTATGAAAAACAATAACCTGATAAAAGATTAAGTTTTTAATCATTTTATTTTTAAAGCATTTGAACTTTTATGATTATATGTCTCATTCCTGTTGTGTAATTACCACCTGCTTCTTTCTTTCTGTCTATTCTGTCTTCCTGTCTCTCTCTCTTAGTGTCGCTATTTCCTTCTCTCCTTCATTTTCAACTTGTATTTATACATTTCTCATTTTTATTTTTCAGAAATGAGAGTTTGCTCTGTAGCTTAGACTGGCCTCTAACTCTCAATCCTTCTGCCTCTACTTCTTGAGGAATCTGGGAGGGCAAACAAGCTATATTGTTTAAAAGACTGAAAGGGAATGCTTAATTTCTAATTTATGTTCATGTATTTCAAAGTGTCTCCTCTGATATCTGCCTTCTCTTTCTCCACGCACTTTACAACATTTCCTTGCTCACACACAACCACAAGCATTCTCTCTCTCCCCTCTCTCTGTCTGTCTGTCTCTCTCACACAGAGATAGATAAGTAGATAGATGCTTATTTAGAGAGATAGAGAGAGAGAGAAAGGATGATGAGAGAGAGACAGTTGTACTGCTCTGTATTCATGGATTTATGTATATATTTAGGAATAGATAAAAGTAACTTATTAAGAAAACAAGGTTTGTTGTTATAATTATTTAGTTTAATCCTATAAATAATTTCCTAATGATTCTACTAGGACCCATATGAGTTGAAAAACATGTATGCCAATAAATCTGATTTTTAAATGACAAATTTTGTTACATTTTTACTATAAAGTTTGGAGATGATAAATATGCTCTTTAGGGATCTGATAAGATCTGAAATAATGTGCATGTACACAAATGTACAATTTATTTCCTTTTAATGAAATCTTAACACCATCTCCATGATAATTCTGACATGAAAATTCAATCTGCAATTCAGTTTCTTGATGTTATATGTAAAACAAAACTTTAGTTTATTACCCCCTCTTACTTACAAAATTGATGATTTTGAAAATTACATTGTAAATATATTGATGATAACATTTGTTGATCCAACATATTTCATATGAGATTTAATACAATTATTTTGGTAAAATTTCAAGATAATTTTTTTCATTCATATGGTAGTTTTAAATAAATAAAACACATTCCAGACACATAACCATTCTGTAGGGAAAACCAATAAAGACCAACAGCCTTGTTTCATTAAAAAAAAATGTTATGGACAATGGACCCATTAATTTATTTTCTATAGGAAACATCTGATCGATTATCTTACACTTGTCTATAAAATTATAGTTTCTGTATAAGGGTAGAACACATATAAACATATTTACTATTTAGTCAATGCTTTAATTATATATAATCATTTTTCTGATTGCTAATTGTTTTAATGAAAATAATTTTTAATATACTATATACCAATTATTCCCCTACAACAATTCCTCCCAAATGCTCCCTACCTTTTTACCCACCCAACTCCATACCTTTCTCTTTAGAAGTCAAACGGCCAAACAAAACAACATATCAAAAAAAGCCCAGAATATTAAAGTAAGAAACAGAAAAAGCAGAAGAAACATACATATTCTGTATATTTTCTTAGTATATTAAAAGTATTAAAATACAAATATTCTTAGAGATTATTTTTTCTAATTTTAACATTCTTATAAACTTTGTTTATATAAATGTTTTATATATACTATTTCATATCGTTATATATACATATATAGGCATCAATATAAACACCAAGTATAGTGTATTGTTTAGAATAGACTGAGAGTATTAAGTTCTGAAAATATCAGTTAAGCTAGTCTGTATATTTTAGTATAATTCTTTTGTAAAATTTAACATGATCTTTCTCTAAAAGCACTACAATATTAATAAATTAATTACTATTTGCACTTATAGGTATAAATTATGTCCATAATCAATGGACACTCAGAATTTAGTTGCAGAGTCTCCCTGAAAGTTAATAGGTTTTCTCGTTGAGAGTGTCAATAAGGGAGAACAACCTGACATCTATGGCAGAAATCACATGCTGCCTGCCTGCCTCCACCAGTCTTTAATAATATTCCCTTCACAGAGTCATTTTTTCACTGTTTTTAATTTTGTAACTTTTAGCATTAATACAGTTGGTATAGGTGTGTTATTTAAGTAATACAAAATAAGCCAGGTGGTGGTGGCGCACACCTTTTAATCCAGCATTCGGGATATAGAGGCAGGCGGATCTCTGTGAGTTTGAGGCCAGCCTGGACTATGAGAGGTAGCTCCTGGATAGGCTCCCTCCAAAGTTACAGAAAACCCTGTCTTGAAAGAAAATACAAAATGTGTTAGTTTTAATTTATACACGGTGTTAAATTTAGTTCAATATGAAATACAATTTTCTTACTCTGAAATATCCTAAAGAAAAAATAGAACATGAATAAAGCAATTTATCAGGTCCTTCTTGAACCACTCATTTATGAGCTATGCAAAGCCTCCAGGGTTATGAATGATGTAGTGCATCCTCTGCAGGGGGAGGGAGCTGTACAGGATACAGACTTCCCAAGCCTTACTTTTAGCTCTCCTAGTGTAAGCTATAGTGGAAGTTTAAGAAGAATACTTTTTCAATACCAGCATCTGGAGAGCTGACAAAACCATACCTGTTCTCAAGAACTTCCTATCCAGGCAATATTCGTTACACCATCTTTATGTCACAGCAAGCCTATAACAGCTGTATGTTAGAAAAGCCATAAAACTCCCATCAGGATTAAATAGCTTACTGAGCTCTTTGCTGTTATACCACTGATTTTTGAACTACAGAATGTAGCACCCACAGAAGGTGTTCATCACAACAGACTTTCTTAAACCTCTATTTGGCAGAAGTACTTCAGGAAGCATTACTGCCGAATTTCAAACTACCTCCAAACAATGCTTTCAACTATGATGATAAAATGATGTGTGTAAAAGTCGGGGTTTTAAGGAAACCGAATGGAGAACAATGCAAACAAATATTGTTTTGTGAAATCTTTGATTCTTTGTCAAGTGTAAGGAAATTTTATTTACCAGGCGACTGCAGCTGCTAGTGTGAAAATGAGTCCCTGGGTAAATGAAGAGGTTTGTTATTTATAAATTTGTTTAACTCTCATTCATTTTAAGGTGCCCAAGTGTCTCACATTATTTGAAGAAATATGTTTTATCTGTATGACTACTAAAACCCTAAAGAAACTAGCTGAAAACATAGAAATAATTAAATTTAAAGAAAGACAAGTGATAGAGCATATAAATCAATGGCAGACAGAACTTAACTCATGAGGCAAGCGGCTGTGCTCAACAGAGGCAAACAGTACAGAAATCTGGCCTAGCCACAGCTAAGAAAGCCAGTTCCCTGCAGGTGAACTTCCTGATCTGAAAATAAGTTAAAAGAAGAGTCTTTCAAAAAATCACAACCACAATAATGTTTGTTTGTTGTATATTTTAAAGAGATATTCTGGCATTTAAAAAAAGGAAAAAATAAGTCTTTGAATTGCAAACTGACAAAACTCCTAACTGTAGTAAAGAAAAATGACAAGAAACAAATTCTTTATGCATAACTTGGTTGCTGTTATATCCTGAATTTGGTCCATTTGGTTACCTTCTGCTGTATTATATTTGGATTAAAACAGGAAGAATGAAAAATAGAAAGAAAATCCATTTGATAGTGCTTTTAATTGTTTACATATGAATAATATTTGATAATAAAAAGCAGTTTTTTAATGTTTCAAATAAGTGATTATTTTAAATAAGGAAATGATTCTGGTATTTTAACAATGGATATAAATATATTATATTTCACATTATTTTTCTTAACTAATTTTTTTTTCCATTTAGAAATCTATTTTCATTGTTCTATACTATATGTTTAATGTTAAAAATTGGTTGCTCTCCGTAACCTGACTGCATATTTAGCATAGAGAGTGGAGGAACTGAGCTGGTACACTGCCTGAAGCTTCAACCTATGGGGTTTGTGGTGTTAGAAGATGCTTTACTGTAGGAGAAAAGAAATCATCAACCTCATTTAGCTATGACTTGCATCGACTATAAAAACAACTTGTATGTAAGATGTGACCACAGCAACAACAGTGACATGAACATTAGGGAAGTAACCACTATTTTTATTAGATTTAAAACCATTCTCTGATTTAGAATTCATAGCTGATAATGATAATGATGAACTACAACAGCCTAGGTTGGGGGACAAGAGGAAATTCCTAATAACATATTGCTGTACACATAGATCAATGAATCCCTCAAGCTTCAGCAGAGGAATTTTCTTTTGCAGTGGATAGTAATTAACACAGAAACACATACCTGGACAATGTAAGGAGAATAAAAGATATTGGAGTACTTAGGTCTGATAAGATATCTTTATTACACTCCTCTCCTCAAGGCACGGGATCTATATGGAAGAAGAAACTGAAAAAAAGCAGGGGGAGTGTATGATTTAAAGAAACAGAGGGTTCCAGACATATCAAGACTGATGTACATATTAGCTCACAGAAATGTTACAGCATGAACAAGACCTGCACAAGTTCCAACCAGATAAAAACATCAGCATCATTGAGATCACATGGGATAGAGTCCTACATTAACAGGGAGATATTCAAAGATAATTGATATGAGATTTTTAAAAAATCCAGTTTTCTTCATGAAGTGATGATGGCTATATTAAACATTCTCCACAGCAGATTCATGCTCATCAGAAGTTGACTAACAATAATTTAACTCATTTTATTTCATGACTTCACTTTCTCTTTTTCTTCTTCTTTAATTTTTTTCTTTATTTCTTTTCTTCTTCCTCCCTTTCTCTTTTTTCTTTTATTTGAAAAGAAATGGTGAAGTTGGGTAGGTGATACAGGAGAAGTTCTGGGACTTGAAAGACTATGATAAAATATACGATATAAAAATCTCAAAGAATAAAAATCCAAAAACATATACCCTTCAAATACTCTTTGCAAATTACTACTCTTAAATAAGTATTGGACATGGAAGTACTCACAACCTATCAAATTGAACTTTAGTTTTTTTTTAATCATAATGAGAAGCAATTTATTATAAGCATGTAGTTGGTTTTTAACTTGCCTAAATACTAATTGATGTGTATGTGTGTATACATGTGTAATTTTATTTATACTGTGTGTTTCCAAGAGTTAAGAAAGCCAAAAGAGTGTGTCAGATGCAATAAACTAAAGTTGCAGGGGACTGGGAACTGCCATGTGTGTGTAGGGAACTAAACTCAGGTCCTCTCAGGAACAGCCAGTGCTCTTAACCTCTGAAACTCTGTAGCCTCTGTGATATACTTTGAACTGTTTTCATATAAGAAAAGACTTTGCCTACAGTGTTAGTAAAATACTTTTCAACATTTGTGAGTTCAATTTTTAATTTTGTAAAACACAATACTGTTTAAGTCTATATTTTAATGAAAAAATGAAGAGTAATATAAATCAGTTCTCCATTTATTTATTTATCTATTTATTTGTGTGTGTTGTATATGTGTGCAAGAACACATGCTTGATTAGGTTTGGGGGAGGGTAAATAACCAGAATGCTTTATATTCATGTATGAAATAGTTAAAAATACATAGAAAATGCCAAAAACACACCTAGAAATTTTAGAAAAAGATAAAAGGAGCTTGAAAAATCATTGCTGCCATCACTACAACAGAAAGCAAAACATAGAAAATAAATAAAAGACAAAGACTTGAATTTAATATATGAAAGAATTATACTTTATACCACACTGGGAATAACTACATATAAGCCTGAAAGGGCAGATAAATCCAGTGCCATGATGGGGATGTGCCTTTTGTAGATGTCTGTCATGAGTGTTCTCAAGTAGTGTGAATTACAGTTCTTGAAAAATCTTCATTCTTATACTGAAAATTCTACAGAACTTCCACTATTATGGAGAGTTGGAATGTTGAAAATCGTGAGCTAAACACACCTTAGGCTATTTTTCAGACCCCTGGTGGCCATTTTCTGGGGAAATTATTAGAATTTAGATATCTGGAGTAGAGAAGAGAAAAGGTCAAAAAAGGAAGAATTCTGAAATTGTGAAGGTTTGCAGCTAGACAATGAGAAATTCCAATCCAGGGGAGGTGTGCTTAGGTGGAATTAGTTATTTCTCCAGATTACTTATTGTGTTTACAAGGTGTTATATTTCCTTTAATTCATGACACTGGGATCATGACCAAGGACCACCCACCTCCATCCAGGTCTAGTAAGGTGAGCATCCAAACTGCCTAGGCTCCCACAAAGCCAGTACGTGCCATAGGATCAAAAACCCATTGCCATTGTTCTTGAGTTCTCAATAGTCCTCATTGTCCGCTATGTTCAGCGAGTCCGGTTTTATCCCATGCTTTTTCAGACCCAGGCCAGTTGGCCTTGGTGAGTTCCCGATAGAACATCCCCATTGTCTCAGTGTGTGGGTGCACCCCTCGCGGTCCTGAGTTCCTTACTCGTGCTCTCTCTCCTTCTGCTCCTGATTTGGATCTTGAGATTTCTGTCCGGTGCTCCAATGTGGGTCTCTGTCTCCTTTATTTAGAGTGATTTCTTCCTTTCTCTGGAGAAAGGATGTCCCTTTTTCCTATGCCAAATTTATGTTGCAAATCACCTACCTAGTCATTTTAGAGTGAATTATGGACCATTAATTGTGCTATTTGTGTCAGAGATTTCAATTTGGCATTGCTGTGTTCCAGATAAGATCTCCAAAAATGAGAGGCATAACTTGTCCATCATAGAAATGGTGCATTTAACCATAGACCTTTCTCATTTGAATGAAAGGAAGCTGACATAGATATGCATATGTCACAAATGGTATCTGGAAAGTAGCTGGCATCAAATGAGTCTTTTGATTTCCCCCTTATACTTGGAGAACAAAGATTCTAGGTCACTAGTACCTCCACAAGCTTAGTATAGTGGTACTCCAAGAGATTTTTATTCTATAGAAATGAAAATTTATCATCCTAATGGCTTTGATAAAAGAGAAAAGGCATTCAGTGTGAAATATAACCATAATTTGAATATGTTTATAATTAAATAGAATCATTTGTTGATATTTGTCCAGTACTATTTTAATAATATTGAATTTCAATAATATTGAAAATCTAAGTGCTCGGCAGCTGTCTTCTACTACACATTTGGGAAAGCTATGGCACAAATTCCCCATGCTTTCCTCTAGAAGTAAGAAAGTATGGGAACATAGAAAATTCATTTTACAGCAACAGCATCATACAAGTATTTAAACCACTTAAAGACATTGCACGGAAGATTGAAAATAACTTCTAACATGAACAGATGATTCTTACATCTGATCATTAACAAATAAACTCAACAATGTGTAAATGACAACTGATCTTAATTTATTCCATGAAAGAAAAAGCAAAGTTAGCATTTAAATCCAATTGAGTAATTTGTGAACAAATAGGCAACTGGAATGATTACAGAAGATATCCGGAACAACCATTTGAAAAGGGTCACACCATTTTAATACAATTTTAACAACTAAAGATTTAGAACATTCATAGTTCACTAAGGAATGTTAGAAAGATATAAATAGTCATATTATATTGACTGAGGAAATGAGCACCTTTATTCTGAAAAAGGAAAGGGGTCCTTTCACCTTACTCATAGCCTAGATCATACTGGAATTTGTAGTTGCTACAAAAATAAGGCAAGAAGGTGACATGTAAGACAATAAGAAAGTAGACTGTTGATCTTCAAATTTTATAAGAATTTCTTTAAAAATTTTGCGTTCTAGGGATGACTCAGTAATTACTCAGTGGTTAAGAGCATTGCCTGCTCTTCCAAAGGTCCTGAGTTCAATTCCCAGCAACCACATGGTGGCTCACAACCATCTGTAATAAGGTCTAGTGCCCTCTTCTGGCCTTCGGCATAAACACAGATAGACTATTGTATACATAATAAATAATAAATAAATATTTTTTTTTAAAAAAGAACACTTGATGCTCTTGCAGAAGACCTGAATTCAGTTCCAAATACCCACATGTTGGCTCAAAACCACTATGGAGTTCTTGGTTACCCATAATTACAGTTTCAAAGAATACTATAATTTCTCATATCTGTAGGTACCCGAGGATCACATACTGCACACACAAACATGTAGGCAAACACTATATGCATAACATAAATAAATATTTAAAAAAACACAAAATATTAAAAGACTTGTAGGAAACAATGGCTATGAATAGAAAAATGAAGTTTTAAAAATTCTAATGATATGTTCAATAACAGTTGAACACACAGAAAACTATACATCTAAAACATAGAATTAAGATCCCTACATACTAACAACTGCACAAGTCTGGAAGAAATGAGATAATATCCAGAGATAACTTTTTGATGTATGAGGGCTAGAAGATAATATGCTGGAAACGTTTAATGTCTTAAATTTATCTATAGATACAACATGATTTTGATCAAAAATCATGAAAACTAATTTATTGATATAAAAAAGCAAAAAGAGATCATTTTAAATTCATGTTTATGTCAGTATTCATATGTGGGTATGCATATATGTGTGTAGAGAAGACATAGGAAGTAGTTGTAAGTTGGTGGATGTGAGTACTGGAATTTGAAAATTAATCTTAGGTAGAAGTAGTGAGTACTCTAAATTATGTATGTATTTGTCCAGGCTTAGTTAGGAACTTCTACGGGAATGCAGAGACTCTCCAAAAGCCTTGACATAACTGGAAATAAAAAAAAAAAAAAAAAAAAAAACCAACAAAAAAAAACAAGATTTTCTCTCACAGAAGTAAGCATTTGTTAAAATTGATGAATTACATTTTAGGCTGAATTTGACTTCACATTTTCTAGGCTGTATTTTAAAGCACGTATACATGTGTTTTCTTCAATAATGCAATGTACGAAAAAAATCTATTTCCAATAAAAGAAAAGAAAGAAAATAAAAATTTGCCCACACCATCAGAAAAGTATCAGGTGTTTTATCCCATGTCTGAAAACAAGAAAACAAAATGAGCACATTTAGGTATATGGGCAAGAATTTGAAAGTGAACCGAGTTTTTAAAGCAATAGGAAGTACAAATACAATCAAAGAACATTCATAAGTATGTCATAATGAAGCCAGTAACCTACTATAGTACAAACATTCTTAAGGTAAATTATATAAATACTAAAGTGCTGAAAGTATCATGTGGAATTTCTGAAAATGCAAAGTATTTTTCTCTATTTTTACCTTTCCTTTTTAGAATAGGGAAATAATCCTGATGTGTTACCTATGAAACACAGAGTCAAATAGAACTGAAATTTTATAAAATGTTCATCAAAAATGTGAATTTTCTTATTTTTGTTGTGTAACATATAAACTAAGAACACTTTAACTTCATAACACACCCATTCTAGAGTCAATGGGCATACATTTACTTAGCCTGGTGGTGATGGCAAAGAATACAGTTCCTTTCCATGCTCACTTCAATTCTGATACTTGGCATTTTTTGTTTTGTTATATAATTCAAAAATATATATGGATCAAAACTATAAATAAAAATAAGGGAGAGAATACTTTGCCTCCCATTTTTTTTTTAAATTTGGGCTTACCAATTTTATTAAATTTATGGGCATTTCTGATAAACAGACAGTCAGCAACTTAGCAAAGGAATATGACTATTGATGTAAACTTTCTTATATGTACTTTAATAATACAGCTTCTATGATGAGAAAATTAAAATAATAATAGCTTATGCTTTGGATAAAACATTTTTAGAGCATTAACATTCTGTCTTCCTTACACAAGACTGTTGATTTGAACTTTAGTAGTAAATGGCATTCCAATCTTGTTCCCATAGATATATTAATGCTTCTGGCAGGTTACTACTTTGTGGCAGGTTCTGTCACTGGGTAAAATGTTCTTGTCTAAGAAAAAAAATACACCTGTCAGGAGCAGATGAGAACTTAACATCATGTCACTGTTGTAGAAAGTCAACATTTGCTCTGTAGTTCAAGGCAAGATTGAAAACGAAAATGAAAGTTCATCTACCAGAGTTATGTAAGGGACCAAGTAATGGAAGCAAAAAGAGAAGGATGCATTAAAAAGATTAATTGATGTTTTTTCATCTCTTCCTGTGTTAGTTTACTAGGGTTACCAGGTCACTTTCAAAAAAGAAAATGTGTTTTCTCATATTTCTGAAAGTACAAAGTCCAAAAATGTGTGAACTAGATGGGCTCTTTCTAAGAGAGATTTAATAGAATGTTTGAATGAAAAATGTCCTGAATTGTCTCTGGCAATTGAATAGTTGATCTCCAGTAAGTGACTCAGTATAGGGAGATTTAGGAGGTGCTGCCTTGTAGAAAGATGCATGCATTATGGGTGGGATTTGGGGGTTTAAAATATCAGGCCACTGTCAGCTCTGACTTGCTCGGTGCTCCTCATTCCAGATGTAGCTTGCTAGGCTTCCTGATCCTGCTTCCATGTCTGTCGCATGTCACCATGCCCCAGCTCTATCATAATAGACTCTTATTCCTCCTGATACCTAAGTCCAAGTAAAGTATTTCTTCTATAGGTTCCCTTGATGCTGGTGTTTAACACACCAACAGAAAAGGTACTAATGTGATGTCAGAACTCTGTCCTGTCTTTGCTTCCTTTACAGTCAACTCACTCTTGTTTGATCATGTGTTCTCAGACCTTTTATCTTTTGTTTGTATGAAAATTTCTCCTCTTCGTTTAAAAATATTCATGTTGGATAACTGCTAATGACCCGAATAAGTAGACTGTCACTGTAAATTCACTATTACTAAATGAGTTTATGTTTTGGTGCTCTGGGTATTAAGATTTCAACATGTACATTTTGATGAAACAAAACCCAAAGCCCCTGGATTTTTCAAATGACTGTAATAGTTTCTGTACTTAAGTCTAGCTCCATTAGGTTAACCCACGAGTAAATGGGTGATTTATTTTATTTTTTGGAATGTAGTAATTAACATGAAGATCTAATTAACAATGTTTATACATGTTAGAAAACAGATTGGCAATGATCACTTATCTCAGTCAATGTCTTACAATCTTATACTTTAGAGACAATCCAGGTAGTTTATCTTTTGCTCGGAGTTTGCAGTTTTGGCCATTTTAATCTGAATTTGAGGGTAGATTGAACTACAAGTACAGATGTTAAACTTGTTTGTAATTGTAAAACTATAATAATTTCAATTGGCCACTGTGAATTCTCTATTGCAGTCATTTTATTAAGTATTGTAGAAATGTACTTTCACTTTTGAGAGAAAGGCGGTATTAGGATACCTAGCTTTCTGTCCTTATTTGACTAGCTAAAACTAAGGTAACTGTAGAAAACAATGGATTTTGGATACTTAAGCAATATAGCATTTCTTTCCCTTGAGAAGAAAGCCACATGAAAAATATTTAACACCATTCATCATTAGGGAAATGCAAATCAATACCACAATTACATACTGCTTCACACCCACCAGGATCGCTTTAATCAAGAAGATATGCAAGTGTTAGAAAAGATATAGAAAATCACAACACTTATCACTGAAGTTGAGAATGCAAAATGATGTAGCCACTTGAAAAAATAAATGTTTAGAGAGCTACTATATAATCCAGAAATTTCACTGCTAGATTCCTCCTAGAATAATAGATATCCCAAGCTAAAATTAATTACAAATGCACATAGCAGTATTGCCTTAGTTGGGATTTCTAGTTCTGAGAATAAACAATTTGACCAAAATCAACTTGGGTAGCAAAGGTTTTATTTCTTTTAGCTTCTTGTATTTTTCAACTATGGAAATTAGAGCAGAAATACCAGTTTTAACCCTTTGTGACTATCCGTTTTTTCCTCATGGCCTCTTGGCCACCAGTTCATGAGGACAAGAGTCAGAAGTGACAATGGAGAGGTTCATATGACATGTGAGCACGACAGAGGTAGCTCTTCGGGAGTCAGTTAAAGTGAATCTGTGCTAATTTATTCCAGAGTATAGGGAATGTATAGGATTGGAAATGGTAGCTGGGAAGTCACCTAATTAGCATTACACAGCATGTTCCTATCATAAAACTCCAAGAACAAGTCTTAGTTATCATCTAAGAGAGCAACCCTGGACATGAGAGCTGAAAAAAAAAAAAGAGTTCATGGAAAAGTGTTGTTTACTGTGTTAGTTCTTATCATTTTTTCAGCCTGTCTTGGTAAACCATGCAGGACCACCAGCCCAGAAGTGGCACTATCGTCTGAAATACGTTCGCCCTCATCAGTCTTCAATCAAGACTATGTTTTACAGATTTGCCCATCTGGTAGGGTTATTTCTCAGTTGTTCTTCCCTCATTGAAAACAATTCTAACTTGTGACCCTTGGACATGAAATTAGCCAGCATAAGATAAGTATCATTGATAAAACACAAGATGGAAGATAACAAAATCCATCTTAATGGTAAAATTGATAAAGCGTGGCATCAATGTGATTAAATATTATTTAACAACAGAAAAAAATGCATGAAACATATTAAAACACCAATAGCTTTTAAAAGTCTGGTAAATAAAAAGCTTGTCCAAATATATACATATATATCAAATATATACATATCAAATATTTATATATATATCAAATAGCTCTAAAAGTAATGCACACACACACTAGATCTAAGCAGTATAATAATTCAAATCATAGAAAATAGAGTAAAATACCACCCGTCTCTTCTAAAACTACTTCAATGAGAAAAGAGAATATTAAAATCAGTTTCAGAAAAAAAGAACAGATTACACACAATGTACCAAACATAATTGTTATAAAGTTTAAATTTTGGAGGTTTCATTGAACCCCAAAGAAGGTGCTGAGGGTGTAGGTCAGTGCTATACATGTATTTAAGTAACATTAGACTTTCAAACTTCAGGGCAAGTATATAAGGTTGAGGGGGTATAAAAAAAGAGAGGGAAGGAGAAACAAGAGGGAGAAGAAAGCAGAACAAGATGTTCAGAGAAATATTTCTGAGTTTTAGAGATTTTAAAGAATAGGATTTTTATGATTTTCCATGTAGTTACCATCAACTTCTGTGTTCTTAATAGCCTTGTATACATGGTGACTACATATTTACTCAATATTACTTTCCTTCTGCTTCAATGTCTTCAGCTAAAATTTTAATACTTTGGGGAACTATATTTCATTAGTCAAGTTTAACGTACAGAAAATCTCAACGATTATAGTTTTCAGTTAAATTTTTAGTATGCCTTTTTTCAGTAATATGTTCACAGTGAAATCTGGATGTCAGGAAATATCTAGGAAATAACATTGTTATGTTTGTAAAACTCAATTATGTCAAATTTATGGTCTTGTGTGTGGTCTTATGATCTACACAGAAGCTAAACTAAGTTTAAATACACTTTTGATATGACGTATTTTAGCCTATCACAGCTTTCAAAATCATCAATGAAAGGTTTAGCTATTGCTGCTACATTGACATACCAATGTTTTTGTTTGTTTACTTGGTCCTGATCCCTTCTTGGCTTTGAATTTTCTTTGAGAATGTGACCAAAAATAATGATTATGAAGTGTACAAAAGAATAAATTAAAAAAAACAAAGGTGTTAATCAAGAAGAACTAGTCTTAGAAATGAGGTAAATAAAATAAAAGTGAAAATTGTCCAGTTGGTCCATACATCATAAACCATCATCACTTCTCAGACACAAACTCAGATTCTCTCAAAGAAATCACAACCACCCTCAGTGGCAATTCTCATTGGTCTTGCCAAGTTTTGAGGCTTAAACATTTTGTGTAAAATTTTCTACCCTTCCCCATATAGATTAAAAGAATTTTCAAGTATCTCTGCATGTAGCTTCTACCAGGTCTTTTTAGTAGAATGTTTATAAAAATTAAATTCTCTTTAGCTAGCTATAACTCAAGATTTCATGTTTTTTTTTTTTCTGAGACTGAGCAGGAAACTAGAGTTTGCACTACATAGCATGAATTAGTTACTGTTCTTCATCATTCTAAGCAAAATACTCAATGCTGTAAGTGATGTAGCATAAACTGACACTGGTTCAAACAGATAACAGTGCAAGCCAGAGGTTTATTTTCTTTATTTTCATTATTAAAGAAAATAAATCTTTAGCTGCAATCATCTTTAGCTACAATCTTGTTTCTATCAAGATTCTTATCCCAATCTTAGTTTGTGAGCAATGCATCAATACACATATTTCTCTTAATTAGCCCATACTTTCCATTTTCATCAAATGTTTCTCAGATCCAAATTTATAATGCTAAGGCATTGCTATTTTTCTATAATTTTATTAAAACATAAAAAATATTTCTATAACTATAAATTTTTAAACAAAGCTGCACAATCAGTATCTGAACAACTCTAATTTCTATGGAACAAAATAACAATGTGTACTTATGTGTGTGTTCAGGGCCAGAAAGAATAAATATGACAATTAGTCAATAAAAATATTTTCAAAGCTTAAGTAATATTCAGCTTGATTTGGAAGAAAAGTTTAATTGTATTTCTAAATTTTAGAAAAGTGTATTGTGATATGAGTAATAAAAGGATTTGGCACTTGTGAGGAGTATTTAGGAGTTTAGCCACTTGTATTTATCTCACTGAAAAAGTAATACTCATTGCACTATATTTGTTAAGGTTACAGAATATATATAGTATACACTAACAAAAAGATTTTTATTAACATTGTTATTTCTATTATCGATCTCTCTTTAATTCCAATTGTTCTATATTGGCTCATTTCATACCTTAATAGGAGAATTTTAATACAGATAGGTATGGGGCTTATGAGATGGCTCAACAGGTGAAGACAATTGCTGCTTAAACTGATGACCTGATTTTAATCTCTTTGACCCACGTGGTAGAGAGTAGCTCCACCTGGAAGCTGTCCTCTGATTTCCACAGGGACACTGTTATTTAGAGAGAGAGAGAGAGAGAGAGAGAGAGAGAGAGAGAGAGAGAGAGAGAACCATGCAACAATAAGCAACAATCATTACAAAAAAAGAGAGAAAGAAAGAAAGACATATGATAAATATTTAACTGAATTTTAATAAGACAATAGCTACTTAAAGCAATAAAATTAAAATTGAGATAAATAATGAGAATACATAACTGGTATTTTACATGGGCAAATATTTCAATAATACAATAACTTTAAAGTTTTCATGTAAACTCAATGGTAATCCTCTAGAATCTACCTTATTGATATGATAATATGAGGCACATATGTAACACCAATTTCAGAGGAGAATCCCAGGAAATTTGGAACTATCTCACATGAGAAACAGGAGTTCAAATAGCAAGATTTTTCACCTATTTTAGGTAGATAGTAGTCGTCAATACAAGGATAATACACACAAACATTACATTTTAAATAATAAAATAAATATTAATTGATTCAAACACTGGGCAGCTGTTGGAAAAGGCATTCTAACTAATACTACAAAGAGACATGAAACTTGGGTTCTGAATAGGTTCCATATGTTCTCATTCCTAAAAGATAGAAATAAAATATCTAACTTCTTGGGATTACTTTCTTGCAGGCCTGGGATTAAAGCCAGAAGATGAATGAAGTAGGCATTAAAGTTTCATTCCAGGACTGTAACTCAATGAAATTCTTGAATTCACCATTTTCACCTTGTAACAAATTCAGCAATGCTGCAAAATTACCAGGCAACCCAATTTCTTAGGGTTATAGCAATGTCACAGATAATTAAATAGAAACTGGGGTTTTGTCCTGGTTTCAATAAATTGGCCAGCTGGACCACCAGCAACATCCCTCTGTGCAGTCACAGAGATCTAACAGCATGTTAATACACGCCTCAGGGAGATCTCACAAACTATTGGCCATTTTCTACAGGAGCCATAGCTCTGGGCGAATTGTAGAGGTGTATTTAGTATTCCTGTTCCAATGTATAGAGTACAAGAAGACATAATGCTCCTTACAAGAGCATTTTAAGCAGTGCTAGAAATATGGAAAACTAATGAAAAAAAAAAACAACCTCGTTTATAAAATAGCCAATCCAGCAATTACACCAGCTATTTTTAAGACTGCAGGGAAAAGCATATTTCCACTTTAATTAAAATACAAAATACTTTTGTTTTGAAATTTCATGGTGAATAAAACTGTGCTCAACCTCATTTGATGAAAATAACTTGTCAATAACTGAAGTTTCCACTCTGAGTTTACCATTGTTGAGAAGGTGTGTATATGTGAAATGAAGTAATTCAAATTGGGTATAATTAAATTTAATGGGATAATTATGCTAAAAATAATATCATCTAAATTTTTATAGAAAGTTACAATAATAGGGGAAAAAGATGGTGAGAAACTACAGTGTATTCTATCACAGTTCTGATAAGTTAAGAAAGAAAATGTGGCTTTAGTCATTTTTTGCAAAAATTCAAATTCAAAAACAGTAATTTTAACATATCTGCTAGGGAAAGTTAAGTATTTTTTTTTTTTTAGTCTGGAAACAATAATTTTAAAAAATAGGTTTAGAGTAGCTCCCAGGTGCCCCAGGAGATGTCCCCAGTTAGTTCCTTGGGCAGCTGAGGATAGGGAACCTGAAATGACCCTATCCTATAGCCATACTGATGAATATCTTGCATATCACCATAGAACCTTCACCTGGCGATGGATGGAAATAGAGACAGAGACCCACACTAGAGCACCAGACTGAGCTCCCAAGGTCCCAATGAGGAGCAGAAGGAGGGAGAACATGAGCAAGGAAGTCAGGACCACGAGGGGTGCAGCCACCCACTGAGACAGTGGGGCTGATCTATTGGGAGCTCACCAAGGCTGGTCTGTGACTGAAAAAGCAAGGGATAAAACCGGACTCTCTGAACATGGCGGACAATGAAGGCTGATGAGAAGCCAAGGACAATGGCATGGGGTTTTGATCCTACTTTATGTTCTGGCTTTGTGCGAGCCTAACCAGTTTGGATGTTCACCTTCCTAGACCTGGATGGACTGGGGAGGACCTTGGATTTTCCACGGGGCAGGGAACCATGACTGCTCTTCGGACTGGAGAGGGAGCAGGAGAAAAGTGGGGGGAGGGGGAGAGGGGCGGGAGGAGGGGGAGGGAAATGGGAGGCTGGGAGGAGGCAGAAATTTTTTTTTCTTTTCAAGAAAAAAAATAAATAAAAAAAATAGGTTTTACTACTATTATTTCTTTCTAGTCATTTCAGGAAATGAGAATAGCATTTGTCAAATCTACTTCTGAAGCAATCAATCTTTCCCTACAAATTTCCAAAGCAATTATCTCACTTATCTTAACAATCTGGAAGATTCACATATCATTGTTAATTCTAGCCTTGTCAATATGACAATAAAAAATAAAAGAAAAATATTTAATAGTTTTTAACTTAGCTGTAAGAATATTTTTCTTTAACAAAATGACAATTAAATATAAATCTTCATTTTTTATCTGTATATAAGTTATACATATGCAAAGTCTTTCTCCATTATTTGGCCCCATAGTCTGCCTGAACCTCCAATCTCCATTCCCTTCCGATTCCGCCAGCTCTTGTCCTGGTCCTGTTCTCAGGTTTATTCAGCCCACACTTAAGTGCAAATCAAGTATGTACCAGGTTTCAGTAAGGACTGGCCCTTCCTGCTAGCAATCCCAAGGCTTCTCTCTCACCACATTCTGTATTTCTTCCTAGTCAAATATGCCCCGACACTCAAACTTAGCTAGCACACTTATTCAGCAAGAAATGGCAGTCAGTTCCATCTGTCCACCCATGCCATTTTCTGACTCTACACTAAAACTTCTTATACTCCCACTTTTCTGTTCCAACCTGCTATATGCATAACAGGCAAACAAGTAACTATAGTGATGATGATGATCATGATGATGATAAGTTCATATGCAAAGATTTTATCATAATAGTACAAACAATATGGCAATTTAAGTCAGTAACTCCTGTTCAAAACTTACTAAACTTGCAGAAATTCATGCCAATAAAAATTACTTAAATGAACACCAGGAAAAGAAATTTTAAAAAATCATAAATTTCATCAAAGAATTTAAGAATGTTAAAGAAGACACAAAGAAGCAGCTGAATGAAATAAAAAGGAAAGTTTTAAGAAGAATCAACATCTTAGTGTTGCCCAAGGAAACACAAATATGAGGCTGATAGTAATGATGAAAGAATCTAGGATGTGAAAATGGAACTTAATCAAGAGATAGAATCATGAAACAAATTGAAGCTGAAATAAAAATGGAAAGAAAAGCAATAACCCAGCAAGAAAACTGTAAGGGAAGCCATACAAATAGAACAGATCAAAAGAAAATAGAATAACAGGACTCAAATTAAAATTAAAGGATCTACACCAAGTAAGCAAGGAAAATAAGGGGGAGTGAAGGAATATATAGAAAATGTGGGACAGCATGAAAATAACAACTTTGAATTAAGGCAGAGATGAGGGAGAAGAATCTATGTCTGTAGAGTAGACCAGAGCTTCAAAAAAATCGCATTAAAGACAACTTTTCCAAATAAGAAAGGCATATGTGTATAGATACCAAAAAGCAGAAAAGAAGAAAATCACATATAAAGAATAACACCAGATTTCCCAATGAAAAATTTGTATGCCAGAAGATATTGAAACAATACATTTCATATCCCTGAAATATGATTGCCAACTTATCCCAATATCACCATAAATACTAATATCTGTAGTAGAATGAAGGGGAAAAACTCTCCATGTTATGAGTATGATCCAAACCTAAAGAAAATATATGAACCAGTATTTCTGACTGAGGAGAAAAATAAACATAGTCAATTGATTGTAGAGAAAAACACAAAGCCATAATTACTAAAACAAACAAAAAAATGACAACAAAAACAAAGTCAACAGTGAGTGCAATTAACAAACACACACTTCAATAACTTTAACCTGCTGTGAGACAATGGTCTGTAACCTGTCACCTATATTTTAAATAAATGCTGATTGACCAGTAGCCAGGTAGGGAGTATAGGTGGGGCAATCAGGCAGGAAGTAGAGGCAGCACAATGAGAATTCTGGAAAGAGGGAAATTTAAGTCTCCAGACATCAGCCAGACAGAGAGGATACCAGACACAGAGCAAGAAAGATGTGACTGTCTCGCTGAAAAATGTACTAAGCCATGTGGCTAACACAGACAAGAATTATGGGCTAATATAAGCTATAAGAATTAATAAGAAACCTAAGATACCAGGCCAATCAGTTTATAATTAATGTAGACCTCTGTGTGGTTTCTTTGGGACTTCATGACTGTGGGAACTGGCCAATACAGAAGCCTCAGTCAACATTAACTGTTAATAGCCTGCATTATTCAATGAAAAAAATAAGAACAATAGGCATGCCAAAGTGGATGGAGAAAATAAGGAGTTCTCAAATCTACCCCCCCCCCAAAAAAAAAAAACTGCAGGCAACCAAGGAATGCTGAGGGAAGAAATAGTCTTCTCTGGGGAAGAACACACCAATTTGTTATCCAATACCAAATGTCTACCCAAAAACATACATAAGAATAACATTATATAGAATGAACAGGTTATACTAGTAATTCATGTGTATATATGCATATACATATGTGCATATGACAGCAATTAATAAATAATGAGGCCTTAAATTAAAAAATATCTTGAAGGGAGTAAATGAGAGTGTTCGGAGTGAGAAAAGGCAGTAGAGAAGTTAAGTAACTGTATTTTATCATAAAATGTAAATATAAAAAGAAAATACACCTATTTGTTGTCCACAAAGAGCACATCTTAGCTTTTGGTAGGTACTACCTTAGGATCAAAGAATGGACAAATGAACTTCCATCAATGGAAACAGGAATTAAAGAGTTATTTCTATTCTAGTATCTAACAAAATAAACTTCAAACTAAAACTGACCAGAAGAATGAAAAAGGGACATTGTCAGGCTGTGGTAATGCATGCCTTTAATCCCAGTACTTTGAAGACCGAGGCAGGAGAATCTCTGTGAGACTGAGGCCAGCATGGTCTACAAGAGCTGGTTCCAGAACAGGCTCGAAAACTACAAAAATAAAATAAAATAAAAAATAAAAAAAAAAAACAAACAAAAAAAGCATGCATAGGCCCTCACAACAGGTTTCAGCAGTTCCTGTGATGGATAGGTAGGCAGAGTAGCTCTGTGACAGATTGGGCATCAAAAGTGCCTCCCAGTTGCATACATCTGTGATGCCCAAAAGGAGTGTTGATGTGGGAAGTCCTTCTGTCTGTTTCGCTTTTATTGGTTAATAAATAAAGCTCTTTCAGCCAGTGGCTAAGAATAATAAGGCAAGACGGAAGTTCCAAGCAGATAGAGGAGGAGAGAATAGGCAGATTCAGCAAGAAGCCATGTAGCCCCCCCGCCCCCAGCAGACAGATGTAGGATGCCAGATGGAACTTTACCTGGTAAGCCACAACCACGTGGTGATACACAGATTAATGGAGATGGGTTGGTTTAGGATATAAGAGTTAGGTAAAAATATGCTTAAGCTATTGGCCAAAGAGAATTGCAAATGATATAGTATCTTTGTGAACTATATCATTCTGTGTGAAATATATATATATATATATATGAATCAGGGCAGTCGAGAAATGAACTAAGTTTTGTCATAACTAAGATCTACATATAGGTTTACAGTTTAACATTAACATTAACACCCTTTTCTCATAGGATGACTCCAGGCTCGTGAGTCACAACCAGGAAGCAAAAACCAATATCATAGTTGAATCATATAGTATGTTAAAATGATAAGCATCGACTGAGCAATAGCAATGAAGTACTGTTCTCCAAGTAGGAAATAAAGTTTGAAAATGAAAGTGCTCAGAATAACACAATAAACTCTCAGACATTCAAATTGTACAACGGTTATGCTATTCATTCTTCCTAATTACATTTCCCCCCTCCCTGAAGACACAAAATTGACATATGACTACTATATAACCCTCTGACTGGAGGTTCATTGTGTTATAAAATGCCAGAATCAAGACAATAAAGAGGGATGATGAGTAATGAATGGGAGAAAGCTTGACTCCTCTAGCAATGTTGATCAGAGGATCAAGTGTTCCCCTAAAATACTTCAAATTCTGGGTTCAATTTCCATTGTTGTATAGAACCTCAAGTACATATCTATAATCCCTGAATTCTGGAGCTAGAAGTGGAAGGATCAAAACTTCAAGTGGATCTCAACATTGTCCTCAGATACACAGGAAGGGTGTAGGTATGACTGTTGAATCTGACTATTCAAAGAAAAGGGATTCACAGAATATTCAGTTTAATTGGAAAAAAAAATCCTAAGTATTTCTACCTACAAAACTCAGTCTCCCACTTATAGAAAGTTCTGAACAAGTGGAAGGTTTGAGAGTCCCAATTATTTTGCTCTCATTATCTTTCACTGATGAGCCTTGTATTATTATTTTAAGTTGTTAAACTGTTTCACATTTAATGGAAATGATAAAATGTAATTCAGCCTTTAAGATTACTTCCACAAATTAAATGATATTCAAACATTATTAACAATGTCATTTTGACTTTTGCAATGTGAATAATGATATGTTGACTCAATACTTCCTACATCATATTTTTAAGATTTTTTTCTAGCATGAGAAATAGTCAATTTGCTATTTATCTAGTTGATGTAGATTTTTTTTTCATTCTCCTATTACAACACAAGATTTGCTCAACCTTTTCAGTGGAAACAGTAAGATATTACTCTGAAACACAGAGCCGTAGTAGAGGAACTCTATTTAAAAACAGAAAATAATCACTTTTTATTGAGAGATAAACTAAATAATTAAGACACTCTCTATAGCCATGTGTTACAAATTCAATAGTGTTCTAGGCATTTTCATTGGTTGCTAGTTCTCTGGTAAAACAGTGGAAATCCTGATGTTGACAATTCTCTCATATAATGATGTAAAATGATGTGATACAAAATAATGTGACAATTATGAATATCATATTAATGAGAAAGTTGTTTCTTCTCCATAAACAGCTTAAACTGTTAAAAAGTCAACTTTCAACATTCTGTTGTCTTTCCTGTAGGGTAAAAAGGCCAGGCAAGGGAAACAAACCAATCCCTGAAAATCAAATCAATCAGTCCCTGAGCAGCTTATCCCTGAGCAGGAAACCAACCAATCCCTGAGCACCCCGATTCTAACCCAGAGCCTGTGAAGAAACACACCCAGAATCTGAAAATGTGAGCCAGAGAAAGAAACACTTCCCTGAACCCAGAACCAAAGAAACACACCCTGGTTCTAAAAGCAGTGCCAAAGAAACACACTTTGTCCCTAGGATCAGAGCCTATGAAAGAAATATGCCCTGGCCCTAAGATTAGATTCAAAAGGCTAAAACAGACCAGGGAAAGAAGTACAGTGTGGCCCTTACATCAGAGCCATATAGGCCCCTGACAACTAAACTAACCAATCTCTGAAAAGGAAAACCAACCAACGCCTGAACAGAAAAACTTCTTCCTTGGAAAACTCCACCCCTAAGAAGCTGTATATAAGCTCCTCTGCCTGCTCAGTTGGTGCTGCTCCCCTTCACCACCCTGGCAGAAGCAGCCACTCTCCTTGACTCCTCATTCCCAAATAAACCTCTTTCTCAAAAGAATCTTGGATGAAGATCTTCACTTGCCAGCACAGAATAGAAGAATCTTGCTGGGATGTTCCCTTAGGGGAATGAGCAGAAAAGCCTTGCAAAGAAATTGCCTTGAGGGGACTGATCAAGACTGAGCAGACTAGAACAGAAGAATCTTGCTGGGATGTTCCCTTAGCAGGACTGAGCAAGGCCGAGCAGAAAAAGTAACAACTTTTATAGGAGTGGGAAAAGATTGCTGCATTTCTGCAGGGCATTCCCTTTAGCAGAGTATAACAGAAGTAGCATCTTGGGCCTCAGAAGAAGAGAAGCAGATTGCTCTGCTTGGACATTCCCTTAGGGGGGGCAGAGGAGAGCTCAGCTGTAGAGCCTCTCTAGAAGAGAAGCAGGATTGCTATATCCTGCCGGGAGACCATCTCCCACTGCACCCCAACTTCAGGAAGTTCTGACAAGTCAGGATACCTCTCCCTCTAGGGCTGAGCTGCCAGTCTTTAGAGCTGTCCTTTTGCAGATCTACCATCCAGAGCTGTCCTTTTGTGGTCCTTGATAGCCTGGCTTCCCAACAAGTCAGGACACTTTCCCTCCCGGATTGAGCTGTCCTATTGCAGGTCAAGCCTCCAGAGCTGTCCTACTGGGGCTCAAAGTATAGCCTGAATTCACAAAAAGTCATGATATCTCTGAGTTCCAGAGCTGTAACACTCACTATATTTTCTCTTATAATGTCTCCTTTTATTTATCTGTTTATCTATGTGTTTGTTGTTGGTCTGCTTCTAATTAAACGATCAAAACTAAATGCTTTGAATCCAGATTAAATTTTTAAGGCTTAATGCAAGTGCTTTGAAATATAAGACAAGTCCTTGACCACATTATTAAAAACAATTCTTCTGAGAAACATTTTGTCTGTCACAAAAATATTGCCCACCTCATTTTAAAAATGATTTTTCAGCTATAAAACAGTTGCATATTTAAATGCTATAGCTTGTCACATATTTTCACATATTTTATATATTAAGGCTTCATTTATACCTTTTCTTTTACATCATATATGTTATATATTTGCTCCTTTTTCAACTAATACTGATTTCACGGGAGATTAAATAGAGAGATTTATCAGCTTTTGAAGCAAACCTGTCCTAAGGAGAAAACAGGGGAGGGAACCATGGGTTCAAGAGTAAAGCAGCCGTGTTTTTTTTTTTTTCTGGGAGTTTTACACTAAGAAGTGATATCTAAAGAGAGATATAAAGATGAATTGAGGTAAGCAATATCTTAGATAAAAGTGCTACAAAGTGTATAGATAATAGAAATTAATTGTACTTTACAGTTTCATTTTCTGAAATCATTCAAATTATGTATTATATAACTGAACTATTGTTACATTTTCATGATTTACATAAAGCCAACATTTAATATTTATTCACTAATTCTATGTGTTTTATTTTATTTTATGTGGGAAGCTACAGAAGTAGATCCATTCTACCTTGACTAAATTAGGTCAGAGGGTTCAGACCTATTCTTGCTCCTTCAAGGTTATATGACAGGAGTTTGACCTAAGGTGTGGCTACTAACAGGATGTTTTAACTTAGGGTGTGGTACCTTGATGTTTTGGGTATTAAGATAATTATTTTCTTTGTTCTTTATATCTTGGTAAAGAAGTCTTTTGTCTTTCCCCTCCTTTTGGGATTGGTGTATAAATAAATGAGAAATAGATGCAAGGTGAAATCTCAGTATTTGCTGGATGCCCTTCCAACTCTATCTGTTGCCTCTTGTCTATTTCTTCTCAGTCCTCATTCATCCCCCACCCGCCACATGCACAGATGAATACGTCAGACTGCATGTGACAATATAAAAAATATTAACTACAATTACCTATTTGATTCATGAGCATGTAAAAGTCATAGGACAACTTTTGGGAGTTGATTTTCTCTTTTCACCATGTGGATATTGGCAAACAAACACACGTCAATAGGCCTCTCCACCTCAGAAGCTTTTGTTTTTATTCCTAATATTTAAAACTTGCTTTAAGTTCTGAAAACTGTCTGAATTCAAGTACTAGACGTGGTCAATGGTAGTTCAAATCTGGATACACTTCAGATGATCTTCGAGTCATTTTCACATTATTGAAACGAGATTGATAGTATCAGCTCTGTTTTGGTAGTCATAGGGAATAAATTTTATAATGCATATAAATAGATGAACAATTATTTCTGGCAATATGTAATTGAAATGCAAATATCTTAAGTAATAGTTTACTCATTCTTTTTACAATCCATACATATATACGATGTATCTTTACCATATCCACACCTACCTAGTAAATATCTTCATTCCTCCACAGGATTTTCCTCAAATTTCTCCCCACCACAAATCCATGTCTATTTTTAAATTATATCAATTAGTACAATAAGTACTGTCTATATTAGAAAAAGTATGGAGTCACAGAGTAGGGCAATCTTCTAGAAATAAATGACTCTTCCCATGCATCCATGAGCTGCCAATAATACCTTAGCTAGTGATAAGGCCTCTTTTAGTCATGCTGAGCTATTTTATTTTTTATTCCTTGTTTTTAACTTGATTGATTGATTGATGGTGTGTACTTGTGAATATATATATATATATATATATATATATATATATATATATACATACTGTGAGTATATATATATACTGTTAGGTATGCTATGGACAATACACGTATTGGTGTCAGTCTGTTCTCTCATTCCATAATGTGGAACACAGGGGTCAAACTCAGGAATTAATTGCTGAGTTCTCTCTCTCTGGAAAAATGCTGAATTTTGTTTTGTTTTTATGTTTTTTATTTTGCTTTTGATTTTTTTTTTTTGAGATAGGGTTTTTCTATGCAGTCCTGTCTATCTTGGAACTCAATCCATAGACCAGACTTGCCTCAAACTCAAATATCAATTTGCATCTCCTCTCAGAGTGCTGGGATTAAAGGATTAAAGGCCTATGCTCCCACACCTATCTTAAATGCTGACACTTATAATTATCTTGATCTGTTATCGCACTTAGGGAAGTGATCACAGCTTCTGCAGGTTCATGTGTACATAAGTCACACCGAATCTAGAAGTCAAACATCATAGAACTTCTGCTGATGCCTGGATCTCACATACTTTTCACATATTTATCAATGATGTTCCTTGTGCCTGGTTGGGGTGTGGGAAAATTGTACATACTTTCCACCTGTGGTTGAGCACTCACTGTTGCCTATATTCAGAACTTTGAACAGTTTTGAATTGCTGGGTTAACCACAGCCTTCTGTAATAAGAATCTTCTCTGACTAAAGTTTCAAGCAGCACAAGTATATATATATATGTATATATATATATATATATGTGTGTGTGTGTGTGTGTGACATATATGTACATATGTGTGTATTTAAATATTTAGAAGACAAATTAATTATGTATCCATCTAGAAAAAGAACAATAATAAATTTCTCCTCCTTAGACATGACTTTTGAGTTTGTTTAAAATATCAAGGATAAATTCATTTCTTCAGGGTGGGCTTCAAATCCAATCAAAAGAACATTTAACCAAGTTTCCAATAAAGTTTGAAAAGAGCTAGGAAAATTGTTTCTGAATGTGTTATTTACATTTTGTTGTTGTTGTTGTTGCAGAGAAAAGATACCGTGACATAGGTAACTTGTAGAAGGTACAGTTTCTTTGGGGTTTGTATTTTAAGCAGGTGACTATGACCTTCATGAGCTGAGAGTATGGCAGGAGACATGCAGACATGGCACTGGAGCTGTACCTGAGAACTTAGAGCTGATCCACAAGCATGAAGCAGAGAGAGAGCTACATGGGAATGGCATGACCCTTTGAAACCTCAAATCCCAATACCAGTGACACAACTCCTCTAACAAGCCATACCTCAAAAAAAAAAATACCTACTGAAAATTCCTAGCAGTTCTATCCCTGAGCACTAAGCATTCAAGCAGATGAGCCTATGGGGGAGGGGTGTGACTGTCGTTGAAACCACCGTGATGATAAAATGCAATATGTATGTAAAATTTATACTTATACATATGGACATTTGTGACTATATTTGTATAAATGTTGTGTATTTGTGTTCATGTGGGTATGTGTACACATGAGCATGTGAGTGGGCCTGCACATGTAGGTATATGAGTATGAGGGGCAGAAATGGATGCTGGTCTTTTTTCTTCCCACATATTTCAGAGTGATCTTGCCCGTAATCTATATTTTCTGCATGTGTGGCTGTGAGTTTCCAGGACCTTCATCTCTTTATTCCCTCCAAGGTGAGGATACAGGGGTGTGCCATCAAAACAGCTTTTAAGAAATCTCTGGATATAAGAACAGATATGTCTTCTTGCTTGTGTGGCAGGCACTCTCCTGACAGAACTACCTCCCAGCCTACAATGACTTCTTTGTGATTTATTATTTACTCAAGATTTATTTAGGATAGAGTTTAATTTTTTTTTCTGTATTCAAGAGACACTTCCTGTGAAAACATACAGGAATAGAAAAGCTTGAAAATATCTTGAAAGTGTTCTCAGTTACATTTGAAGCAGAATAAAATATTCAACAATAATTATGAATGCATGGAGAAAGAAGATCTCCGTTTCAAGAAAGCTACTTTGGAATTTTAAGTCCTTGCTTTCTCAGGTCTGTTTTAATGGAATGATACAATAAAAAATGAATGAATGGCTGAAAGTGATGTCAGATCAACAAGCAAAGATAAACACAAAAATGATACAAGATAGAGCATTCCTGTTCAATATCCTTCGAGTCATTTTAGATTTAGATTACTTCTAGGCACACGGCATCTGAGCTATCACCAGGAATATCTAAATTGCTTCCTCCCAGGTTCTACAAAGCACTCCCTTTGCTTGATCATCTCATTTTAGATGGTACCTCATTGAATTTCTCCTAGCCAATTTACTTTCCGCAAAGCTCACATTTCTCTTACAATAGAGAAATTTCTTTAGATCTACTTTTTACTTTCACTTAATAGCATGGGGCTTTCTTTTAGTTTCACCGTCAGCAGAACAGCACACATTTTACACTTCTGGAATCCACTTTTCCTAAATAGTAGAAGAGAAAGTGTTATACCAAGGATAATGTAAGTATTAATTTTCTCCTCCATTTACACGATTATTTCACTGCATCTCCAAAGAAAACTAATATACTGATCAAGTTTAATTAGCTTCAATTTACATGAAACCATGGTGCATGCTGTAGAAAAATTGCTATGAATGAAAATCAGTCATGAATGTGTAATATTCATATGCCGTACAAAAATACTTCAGACTGGAGAGGGAGGGGGAGAGGAGTGGGGGGAGGGGGAGATGAGTGGGGGGAGGGGGAGGGAAATGGGAGGCTGGGAGGAGGCGGAAATTTTCTTTTCAATTAAAAAAAAGAATAATCAGAAATAAATTCTAATTTTGTCATAGGAATTATATTTCAATGAAGAATATCACATTTTTATTATACTTTAAATTATTGGCATATAGCATGTTGTAAATATTCATATTCATTCTTTTTCTCTGAAAAAAAAGTGTAAAAAGCTTCTAACGATATTGGTGATACCACTACACAAAGAAAAAAGTATCAGGGCTTCTAGAAATTGTCTAGTAACACACATACCACGTTTATTTCAGCTTTATAGACTTCATATTTGACATGAATCATTGTGACCTTTTCTTCTCAGTTCATGGAATAAGAATTTATTAGTAAAAAATTGCTACTACAGCATACCAATTATAATTTAAAGATACATTTATTTTTTTTAAATGCTGTCATTGTCTAGTGAGGCTTATTTTCAAGCAGAAGGCAGAAACAAGTGAATAACAGAAAAGTATCTTTTCTGATGTAAGGATTATCATTAACATAAAGGACATAGTGGACTGCGAGGGGTGCACCCACACACTGAGACAATGGGGATGTTCTATCGGGAACTCACCAAGGCCAGCTGGCCTGGGTCTGAAAAAGCCTGGGATAAAACCGGACTTGCTGAACATAGTGGATAATGAGGACTACTGAGAACTCAAGAACAATGGCAATGGATTTTTTTTTTTCGAGACAGGGTTTCTCTGTGGCTTTGGAGCCTTTCCTGGATCCTACTGCACGTATTGGCTTTGTGGGAGCCTAGGCAGTTTGGATGCTCACCTTACTAGACCTGGATGGTGATCCTTGGACTTCCCACAGGGCAGGGAATCCTGATTGCTCTTCGGGCTGACGAGGGAGGGGAAGTTGATTGGGGGAAGGGGAGGGAAATGGGAGGCGGTGGCAGGGAGGAGGCAGAAATCTTTAATAAATAAATAAATTTAAAAAAGAAAAAAAAAAGGACATAGGGAATCATTAGTAGAGAACTTGATAGGGTAAGTAACAAAATAACGTGATAACAGAATACTACTACAGGTGACTCTGTAGGTAAGATGCAGTCGGGAACCTGGAGCTTCTGGGTGTCGGATATTTGTTTTAGAAGGATCATCTATAATAGTGGGGAAAAAGGACAAAGGGACTGTATGCAGAAAGGAAATCACTCAGGGATTTATTACATAGCATTTAAATAAAAGTGTATCACCTCAGTGCAGGTTAGCTTTGGACTCCTTGCGCCGAATGGAAGAATCTAGCACTGGTATTTATCATGCCCCTAAGAATGTTCCTTCAATCTTCACACTAGAGTTTTCACTAATGTGTTCCTTGACAGATAAGAAGTTTAAGTATGCCAGGAGCACCATGCTGTGAGGAAAGCAAAAGTGAAGCCAGTGATTATATGACAAAGCCATGGAAAGGAATAATAAAATAGGAGGAATCATGCGGGGAAAGTAGGAAGCGGGCTTTATTTAAACCTCAGTTCAAAGCAACAGTCAAAGGGGGAGGGGCACCATAACAATGAACCATCACAACCAGCCAGACTGTAAAAGATATTTATAGTCATTTTATAGCATTAAATCCCAAGATCATTATTTGACATACTAAACATGTTTCATAAAAGACAGAGATATATAACACAATGTTATAAAAATACCATTTCAGGTAGTGATATTATTTGTTTATCTTTTTCAGCTAAAATTCTTGTGACCTCTCCCAAGTTACTGACATAAAAATGTGATCAAAATAGGAAAGGCTCATTGTATCGGTCCTTACTTGAACAAAATATCTGGGATAATTATCTTATAGAGTGAAGAGGTTTTCTTTTATCATATTTTGTTCTCTCATGGTTCTGGAGATTCTAGTTCGAGTTTTAGTGGTTTGCTGTTTGGGGGCCTCCTGTAAGGCCAATTATGGTGAGAGTTTTTGGCTGAGCAAACCACTCATTTCTTCAGTAGTGAAGTACAGAAAGAGAGGACAGGGCAACATCTTACAATGTCTTTTATGTGAGTGTTTTCAATGAAATAAGAACCTCTTCGGAGGCTTTAATTCACAAAAGTTTAACCAACTCCAGATAGAACCCTAGTGATAAGCACTTAAGGTGCTTTTTATAAGGCATCCGGCATCACACACAGGCAATCTTCCAAAACAAAGTCTGTAGGGAGCTGAGCAGAGTGTCTGCTCTCTGCTATGTCAAGGCAGGTTGCTGCTAATATATATGGGAGTAGAACTGCAAGATTGCAGATACCATCAAGATATGACGGAAGAACTCTTGAAACAAAATTTTAGGATCGAATAGGTATTAGCAGGGAAGGGTGAAAGAATATAATAAGAAATTATATTACTAGGCCAGTTAGGAACTGGAAGAAGGCATCAAGCCAAAAAGAAGCTGTCCAAAACTTTGGGAGCTTCACAATAAATAGATGGTTTTGAGAATGGAAGAGAACTTTGTAGGTACCTATGTATGAAAGGATTTAAAGGTCTAAGAAATTTAAAGTTTATTCTGAGAGAAAATAGAATTGCTTGCAATTTTGAGTAAGAAATGACTCGTAGTGCACCTTAGAGATAGTAAATAATAAAGAATATTTTTCAAAGCATAAAAAGCCTATTTATATGAATATAAAATAAGCATTACGAATGTATCTTAACCTATGAGATAATATAGGTGACAGTGTTTATGGTCATTTATAATATACCCCAAGGCATAAGACAAATTTTTCTACATCAAAATCAAGAATGACACAATTCCTTTAATTAAAAAAATGAAACAGCTTCTGCTCCTTACAAAAATTAAACTACTTATTAATTTCTAGGGAAAATGTCTATATATGATCATCATTTCTACCATGACCAAAAAACAATTGGATTAATGATTTAGGTATCCACTGTGTGCAATTCCTTGCATTGTTAATATTTTAGCAAGTTAGATCAACACTTAAAATTATAAAAAGCTTAGTCAAAATAAACTTAGCCAAATATCAAGACACAAATTACAAGCCAGTTAATCCTCCTTGTTGCTTCTGAAAGTCATTGCTCAGTGTCCTTTACTGATAGCAGATTCAGTATAACCAGTATCTCCCATGTCTAAGTTTTTGAGCTGTTTCTACACTTTTCAGCGTGCATGCTCATATGTGAATTATGCATGTGTATACAGGTACACATGTTCATGTATGTCTACATCATGAATGTGGAGGACTGAAAATGATGTCAGTAGTATTACTTTATCATTTAGTAAGAAAGAATAATGACTTAGATTTGTGATACCACTGTAAAGCAAATTTATATAAAAACTCTTAAGTATCAAATATTTTAATATCAGATAATTTTACTTCATAAAATTCTAATGTAAAACTAAGTCCAATATTCTTCATCGTGCAAGATCTGTATTTTGTGTGAATATTATGTTTCACTGTGAGCTTATAAAAATATGTCACATTTAGTCGTTTTTCTATATCCACGTTTAGAAATGACCCAAAGTAGAGGTGCCAATTTAGCTTTTTTTGTGTAGACACTCAGCTCTGCCAAGCAATCTGGTGTTTCTCACACTGAAGCACCATCAATATTACAAACCAAGCATCCATATTTACAGAGAATCCTTGACATTGCCTTTTATGTATTTGCCTAGACTGTTCTTTCAAGAAGTAAACTGGTTGTGTGTTCATAAAACTTTATGTGACACATTATATTAAGACATTACACATATTTTATCTGATGTTTCTTGTCTTTTAAAATCATATGCAACTTCTAGAATAATATTTAGCATTATTCCTCAAGATTAAGCCAATTCTTACTACGATATTTTTTATAATGAGAGTTTATTATTACCATTGGAAAGATAAAGCAGAAGAAATAACATGTTAAAAAATAATTTATATGCATTCATATGACTTGAAATTTGGTTTGATTCACTCATGTATATGTGTGTGGTATGCACATATGTGCATGTTCATATGAGGATTATCACATGTACCGGTATGTATGTTCTATATGTATGAATGTAAAAGACTGAGATTGCTGTCTAGAGTCTTCCTCTAGCACACTCAATCTTATTCATTGAGGAGTTGAACCCAGAACTCTCTTCTGTGGCTGCTACTGTTAGCCAGCTTGCTCTGAGTATCCTTTGTGTCTGTCTACCCACTGCTAAACAAACAGGTTGACCTCAATGTCCACCTCTGCCATGTATGTGAGTTTTCATGCTTACATAGAAATTTTATGACTGATCTATCTGCAGAGCTCTAGTTTTAATTTTACTTTTAAATATTTATTTATTTTTCACATCTGTTTAAGAATTATTTATTTGCCTTTGTGCATGTTCATAGCTTTCAGTGTTTGGTGCTTGTAGGGGCTAGAATAATGTACTAGATTCCATGGAATTGGAGTTAAAATGGCTATAAGTCACAAATATGTGTTCTGGAAACCAAATAAAGTTAGTTCTTCTACAATATTTACAAGTACTCTAATTGCTGAACTATCTCTTTGGCTAAACACCAGGGAGAGACCCTTCTCACCTTGTCAGCCTTACTAAAAGACAAAGCTACACAATTGTCACACACACACACACACACGCAGTTGACCTAGGTTGGTACCAAGTAGGCTTCCTAACTGTCAGTCCAGCATCTATGAGCTCTCTCCAGCTCAGGTTCAGATTTCTCTGTGGGTTTCCCCATCATGATGGTCCTGGCTTATACAATCCTTCCTCCCTTTTCTCCATAAGACTCTAGGAGGTCAGCACAGTGCTTGTCATTGGATCTCTGCCTCTTATTTATACATTTTACTATAGTTACTAAAGTACTACAAATAATCAATATGTAAAAGAATTTTCCACTTCTTTTCTATGTTTTCCACTGTATTGCTTTTTTATACAATGTTGGTCACAGACTTTTGTATTTAACTGAAGTTCAGACATAATGGGAGTATTATTATGATGCATATTTCTATAAATAATAAAATGTATCTAATTATTCTATGTCAATTTTGTAATATATACACCCAACTCTGTTATTCTGTTGTTTTGTCTGAAAATTTATGAAAACCTTAGATCTCTCAATAACTTGAAGTGCTACTTTACAACATTATTAATATCATGAATTAACTTTTGGATATTCAAATCTGTAACTATTCCTACTTGCCTATGGTAGGTAAGGAACATTTTATTATAACTCATTTTCTACACACTTGTTAGGCCCAATCAGCTATTATTTCATCAGTAATTTTGCTAGTTACTTTGTGTGTGTGTGTGTGTGTGTGTGCATGTGTGTGTGATAATCACCATGACCAAAATCAAGTAAGAGGTAGAAGAAATTATTTTGACTTATGATTTCAGAAGGAGAGCCCATAATATTGGGGAATCACAGTGGCAAAGAAAGAGTTTGATCACATTTTCACTCACATGCAGGAAGCAGGAAGTGCATTGGAGGTGGGACAAGTCTATAATCTTTTAACTTCCACCAAGTATATGTATCTACATATGTAAATGTGCCTTAAGTACACATTATTGTAACAAATACATAATATTGTTCTTGTGAAGATATTAAAACATGACCATGCAATTCTCAAGAAGATAGTTTCCTTTCTTTTGATTAAATTATAAAAAAAAAATATTTGCTAGCATTCAGGGCGTTATGCTGGCTTGTCCCCTGTACATTTCAAGATGCACTTGTCAGCATTCAAGCAAATAACCTAGCTAGTTCCAGAGTCTTATAGCCTCTGGTGTGCTTGTCGGTATTTAGGCAAATAATTATGCAGCCCATTGTCCCATGACTGTAGGTCACTATGTTCACTGCGTGGCTACATAAGGTTTTTTATACATAGGAAAAAAATCTGTATTTTTTTTTTTTTTGCAAGCTCTGGCTATCCCTTGCTCAATCTTCACTACTTTCCTTTTCCCAGTCAACCATCATGGCATATTTGAGTACCTCCCTACTAGTAAACTTCCATGTGAGTTTGTTCTAATCTGTAATTCATTCTCGGTGCCTCCTAAAGTACAACACATACCATCCACCGTCCACAATTCTTCATCCCTCCTCTCCTCCTGTTTCTTAACCCCATTTCCTTTTTACTTCCCCACACTGAGAAAGGATAGGCCTCCCAAAGAAGTCAACAAAGCACAACATATCAAGATGAGGCAGGACCAAGCTGTGCCACAAGCATGAGTGAGCAAGACATGCCACCAAAAAGCCAAAAAGCCAGTTCATGCACCATGGACAAATCCTGGTCCCACTGCTAGAGGCACCACAAGCAGACCAAGCTACTCAATTGTCACTCACATGCAGAAGACCTAGGAAGGTACACTGCAGGCACAATATCTGTCGGTGTAGATCAGGTCAGCTTTCTCTATGGGTTTTTCCCACTATGACACTATGATTTTTAGCCGTTTTTGGCAAGCAGTTTTCTTAACCTTTAACATATGTATATATTGTATAACATAACGATTCTCTTATAGAAAGGATTACAATTAATGGTAAATATTTGACAACAGTAATTTTAGTGTGGGGATGAAATATTTTTAACATTTTTAAATTATTTACTAAATTTTAATTTGTATACTACATTTTTATTGCATTGTCTTTTGCATCTCATATTTTCCAAAACTATACCAATTCGAATAAATGTCAAGAATATTATAACACATATTTAATTTATCTAATTATTTTTACATTGCCAAGATATTATTAAGAAACTTACACATATTCAAGAAGATATATACAGTGGGAATAATCAGATCATTGAATTTATAACTTTACTAACTTATTATTTTATATTGAAGCCAGTAAAAAATTAAGGTCTACACTTTGAGAGAATATTAGACTATAAATTGTTTTGAAACTACAGTTAATTATGTGTGTCCCTAAAATAACCATTTCTGGTAATCCTGTTAACAATAGTTGAATTAAATAAATAAATGAAATGAAATGAATGAATTAAATATTTTCTTCTTTTACTTTGGCTATCTCCTGCATATACATGCTTCCAGTAATGTAAATAGATGTATATTTTCATAAATATATATTTTTATAAGTTAGTAGTCAAAAGACAGCAGTAAAAGGAAATGGAGACAGGAATAGCAGTGCTGAACAAATTTCACAGAAAAATGAGTTTTCTGTTAGGAATTGTTGCAGTGTTGCAAAATGCTTAGTGAACTGTTTCCATTGTTTCAGAATTTTTAGAAGGCTAAAATTAAGGTAACTACACTATCTTACTTAACAGAGAAGATTTCCAAACAGGTAAACATTCAGGTTGTGACAGGATGGTATTGCCTATTTTCAGTCATAGTGAGAAAATTAATAACAACAAACTTGAAAAACAAGTAGAGCCTACCAAAAAAGAGGGTACAAAAAAGGTGTAAAGTTAGAGTCATTAATGTTCTAGAAGAGCATTCTTTTAGGAAAATGCTCCATGGAACATATTCCCATGATCTTCTTGAGATTTTTCCAGGATCTATTTTCTTTATCATCACCAAAGCACATGGCAGCCAGAGACATTGTGCCAGTTGCCCAGGAATAATTTGTACAAGTAACAGAATTTGGCATTTGTCCACGTGCTGCTGCAGTGGTGAGTATGTACATTGCAAGAATTTTGAAATTGTAGCTACTTTGACCAATAAGTAAAGATACACTAGAATCATGCTGCAGTCCATTTTAATGGCTCATTTTGGGTTGTGGTCCTGAACAATATTTTATCTTTCTTATCATTTTGCTTTCTAAGCTATGAAGTGGGAGCAATATTATTTATGATAGAATTTTGTTAGTGGTAACACAATACACACAAAACATTTAAATGGCTACCTGACAATTAGCACAGAAACCTCAGGCATGTTATTCTCATGATATGTACATGTAAGCAAGTAATACATAACTTTAAAATAAGTATCTGTCTATTTTGAACATTTGTTAGTGTTTAATAAAAGTATCATGGTGATTATGGTGGTGGTGACTATTTTAGAAAAGATTTCTCTATGCAAGTCTAATTAGCCTGGAACTCCTACAATAGACCAGACTAACATACGACTCACAGATATCTACCTCCCAAGTGCTAGGTTTACAGGTGTGTGTCACCACACTGAAATCTTGTGTGTTCTTCAGATAAAATCCCTTACTCCATATCAAAAATCAGCACCTTTCTCAAATGCCTTAATGTTCACTTAGAAATTTTAAACTGCTAGATTAGTGGATACAATCCACTAACCATTTTCTTTGCCTCATTACTTCTTATTTCTCGCACTTCTGTATTATTTCACTCACTCAAAATTTATGATAAAAGGTAGATTTTATAATTCAATAAAAGAATATAGAATCATCTCACTCTCTTTCTGGTTATAAGTTGCAGAGTTTAACAGATTTTATTCCATGTTTTAGAGAAGAAACCCTTAAAACAAAGAAGACTGGACCTAAAATGGATGAAAACTTCAAAACTTCTATTTATTATTAACTTTTATCTATCATAAAATATATAAAAATTCCTTACTATGTGGAGCCCTACCTCTGCAGAGTTACTGAATGTCAAGAAGTATCAGTTTTGAATGCTTAAAAGCTAATATTTCTAATACATTAAACCTTTTCACATCATAACTTTTGATAATTCATTATGGTCATGCAATTATTTTCATAGATCTACTTTAACACCTTATCTCCTATTGGGAGGGTTATAAAATTCACACTTCTTTAATCAAACCCCAGTGTGAGTTTGACCTCAGGGGCATTCAGATTATAGTTGAGGCTACTCATACATGTTGGAAGTAATTCTTTTTCTGAAAGATGTTTGAGTTGGAAATGCCTAGATCAAGTTGACCTGGAATATTTCTGTGGTTAGTTTCATTACTGATTATTTGCAAAACTAAAACCACTGTAGGTTTTATGATTCCCTGTGACAATGATCCTGGAATGCTTTCGGATGGTCTTTCTGTACCCTATGAATATGTGTTGCTCTCGTTGTTAAAAAATGAAGCTGATTTGGCCTATGGAAAGGCAGGATAGAGCCAGGCAGGGAATCCAAGATGAGATACCAGAGGAGAAAGGTGGAGTCTTGGAGACACTAGCCAGACACCAGAGAAACAAGACATGTATATGAAGCAACTAGCCATGAATCACTTGGCAAAACATAGATAAGAAATATGGATTAATTTAAATGTAAGAGTTAACTAGTGATAACAGGCTCCAAAACCACAGGGAAACCCTGTCTCGAAAAAACAAAAAAAAACAAAAAACAAAAACCCTGAGCCATAGTCAAATGATTATAATTAATATAAGCCTCTGAGTGATAATTGGGAAATGGTTGTGGAATGCGATAAGACAGAGAAACTCTGACAACTCTGGAACACATAGTGAAGAAAGATCACTAATCACAATCAACTAACCTAGCACACAGAGAGCAGTAGGGCAGCAATTGTACATTCAGTTCAATGTTCTTGCCTAGAGATAATGTGACTGTCTAAATGACTCCCTGCCTTTACTTCTCTTAATGATGGACTGTATCCTAGATTTTAAACCATTTCCTCTCCATTTCCCTTTTGGTCAAGATATTTTGTCACAGCAATAGAAAACTAAAGCATCAACTGTTTTCGATATTGGTGTACACCTGATCATTCTTCTGAACTAATCATAACATAACTAAAAACATATAATGCAACTGTTCTCACCAATTTTGTTTGGGAAAAAAATCCAAAAATACATTCATTAACTCATTCTTTCTTTGACAAATTTATGCTGATGTCTAGGATTCAATGTCCATCATAAACAAGCCATCTTATTCACCTAAATGTAGGGCCAAGGGAAGTTATTTTGGACAAAAAGAGGAATAATATCACAACAAAACTTTTGAAAAGAAAGGAAACATGGGAATTTGGCATTATAAAAATATAAAAAATAGTCCTCTAATCAATGAGGTTAATTATGTTCTATGAATTATTTGGTTGAATTCCTGAAGTAAAAAGTAAAGCAACAAATATGTATTTGTTAATCATTTTAATTTAACATTGATTAAAATGCTTTATGAAAAATGTCTGACATAAAATCATACTTATAAAACTAATTACTAATATTCAAGAAATATTGATATGGCTAATTATTTCATAAAATTGATGATCATTTAAAAGTGGGATTAAATTTAGTCATCTGCATAAATTATGAAAATCAAGTATATATAAAAGAAAACTGAAGGTTTTTTTCATAAATGTTTTTGATAGACAAAACACTCTCCCAAAGCCCAGACGAAGAGCAGAAGAAGGGAGAACATGAGTAAGGAAGTCAAGACTGCGAGGGGTGCATCCACCCACGGAGATGGTGGGACTGATCTAATGGAAGCTTACCAAGGCCAGCTGGACTGGGTCTGAACGAGCATGTGATCAAACCGGACTCTCTGAATGTGGCTGACTGAGAAGGCAATGATAATGACACTGGATTTTGATTCTACTGCATGTACTGGCTTTTGGGGAGCCTAGTTTGTTTGAATGCACACCTTCCTAGGATGGAGTGGGGAGCTTGGTCTTCCCACAAGGCAGCGCACCCTGACTTCTCTTAGGACTGGAGAGCGAGAGCGAGAGGGAGAGGGAGTGGGAAGAGTGGGAGGAAAATGGGAGGATGGGAGGAGGTGGAAATTTTAAATACATAAAAAAAGAAATTTACAAGGTTTCTTTTCTGATCAATATCACAAAAGTGCAAAATCAATTTTGACTACTGCTATGTGTGGCAGCCTACCCTTAAAACACAGAGCCTACTAGCTCAGTAATGCTAGCCGTAAAGTATAAAATGTGTACATCTGTTAATAAATGAGACGACAAGAGTTTTAAGTTACCTCAATATGCTTAACATGAGTTTTTCAGGTACACATCATTTTTCCCAAAATACAAGAGAAAATAATGTATATAATCTTGTGAGCCATATTATTTCAAAACTGCTAACACACTAGATTATATAGGAAAATATAGGATATGTTTCAGAATTTGAAAACAATTTGAAGCATATCTACCATATTGATTACAATCTGAGACCTACAAACAAAGACATTTTAACTAAAGTCTATAAAGCTCTTAAAATTAGTGAGGTATAATACTGGGTTATAAAAATGAAGTTTTACAAAATTCAGAGTGACTTTTAGATAAATATATTGTTTCATGTCTTTTCAATACAACCATATTTATCAGATTATGTGTGTATATAAAACATGTGTGTTACATACAACTATGTGTGTGTTTGTGTCTTTGTTTTTGTGTGCATGTGTGTTTATATTTGAAGAACATTTAAGTATCTATCACCTATCTATTTTTCTATCATCTAATTAATAAGATGGCATTATGTAATTAGACTGCTCTTGAACTCACTGTGCAGCTAAGCAACTGTGAATTACAATCCTTTTGCTCCCAACTTATCAAGGCTGAAAGTACATGCACACAACGCCAACCCAGTGTGAGCTGCCAAGTGTGGAATATAGGATTTTGTATATGCTTGATACACACTTACCAAGCAAACTCACATCCAGAACATGGAGATTTTAAGAAAATTATTTTCTTAGATGAGTCTCCTGATAGGACTGCAGCCACACCAATACCTTAGTCAGAGGTCTGTGCAAGAGTCTCTGAGCAAAACAGTCTGCTGAGCCTTGCCTAGAGTCTAACTACCAAGAAACTGGAAGAAACAACAAAACAGTAAATGTGTTCTGGGCTGAGTGGTTAGGTATAAGATAATTTGTCAAACAATAATGCAAGCCGTGGTGTTTTGAAAGAAAACGGCCCTGAAAGGAAGTGGCAACAATGGGGGTATGATCTTGCTGAAGTAGATGTAGCTTTGTGGAGAATGTATAACACTATTGAGGTGGGCTCTGAAATCTCTTTTGCTTAAACTTAGTCAGTGTCACAGTACACTTCCTGTTGCCTTCTGATCAATATGTACCCAGAACCATGTATGCTTGCGGAACACCATGCTCTCCATTGTAATGATAATGAACTAAAGATCTCAAACTATAAGTGAGCCACCTCAATTAAGTGTTCTCCCTAAGAGTTGCCCTGCTTATGCTGTCTCTTCACAGCAGTAGAAAATCTAAGATAAAACTTAATTTACTAAACATAAAACTTTCTTTTGCCTCTTGTTAGTGTAACTACCTCATATGTAGGCTATGAGTACTTTTAAGCTTATTATTTCACTAAGAGAAAGAAACCCTAAGTACTGTACATTTATTTTTGTTCAGTTTCCTTTATCACAAGCAAAAATATAAGCTATTTTATTCATTTTTATAATATTGCATATATTATGCTAATTTATTAATAATCACATAACTTATTAAATGAGTTATTTATTGCTTCTATTTAAATAATGATGAAGCTGCAGGTTGGGAACAGTACATGCCTGTAAATTGCAAAGTCAAGGCATGAGCTAAATAAACTTGCTACAATTCTTTAAGTCCTGTAAAATTTGCAGCCTTAAGTATTTCCATTGTTAGATTATTGGATTGCTGAGTAAGGAAAATAAGATAGTTAATCTGCTGAAAGGGATGTCTAGTATGTAATAACATTTTATTATGCGCAAACTCCCAGAAAGCCCAATTTTCAAATTTGTACTCAATTACAGTAATCATATTATCCTATTGCAAGTAATTTTATTTCCCCTTCATTTAAATTGCATTTTCAGACATGCATTTCAATGATCCTATTTAATATGCTTTTAAACCTGAATGTCTCAAAATCATTTTGGTGAAAATAGGCAAGATGTAGAAATACATGTATAAGTAAATACAGGACTTGACTCAATGATATAAGCTGAGGAAAATATTTATTACCAGATATTAGGGCATCAAAAGCCTTGTAACTGCTGTGTTTATTTCTAATGGTTCATTACATTCTAACTTCTACATGATAAACAATAAGAACAATATGGTTTCTAGCTTTATCAGATGTTTCTCTTCATATGAAGTTGAATATAATTTCTCTTACTGGGCTTTCATTTTAAATTTCCTAATATTGTGGATCTTGGAAAAGGAGAATATAACAACTGCCACTTTACAAAACCATTCGATCTAACTACATTCCAATGAATTGTCCTTGTATGCAGAGATAAGCAGCATTCTCACCTTCATCAAGGAAACTTCCCTTTGCAATAAAGGGAGACAATTGTAGAAAACAAAAATCAAACAAATTGCAGAGTAGTGGAGCCATTTCCAAAAGTACAGTTTCAGTACAACATTGAAACCTAAGGCTCAGGGATTTTTGCTGAAGACTGGACCAAAAAACTATGCGAGCTAGAGTTGGTCTTTCTTTATACTGCCAGCTCTCAAATAATGACATGGGGACTCCTTTAATTACTAAAGCTTGATTTAGCATAGACATGTTCTCAAGAAGCTCTTCAACTTAAATAAACCTATTTATATTAATCTAAGTTTTTCTACATGGCTTGTTACCTCTCCTCTATATAGTACATGTGATTTCCTCTGGGGTTTGTTAGCAAATCCTGCACACCTCACATTCTTCCCAGAGTTCCTATCTTCCACCCAGAAGTCCAGCCTATCTTCCCCTGCCTAGGTATCTACCATTTGGCTCTTTAATTATTAAACCATCCAGAGGGTGCCTTGGAAGAAACACCTCTTCACAGTGTACAAATAGATTATCCTACAACAACAAAGAACCGAAGGAACAGTTTAAAACATTAGAAGGTATCTCATAGAAATGTCAGAAGCTACATTCATAAACTGTCATATACTTGTCTAAGCATGAGCTGAATAAGGATGATACCTAAGAAATGCTGTGAGCAGGTTAAATAGACTTTCATAAGATTGAACATACCAATTGCTTATCCAGTGCCAAATGGTCAGTGCTGAAAGTATATACACAGAAGTAACATTATACAGTCTGAGCAGGTTGGACCTGTGTGTGTATAAGTGTCTGTGATTGTGTCTGTCTGTCACTGTGTGTGTATGTGTGTGTGTGTGTTTGAGTGTGTATGTGTGTGTGCATATAAAATAGCAATTAATGAGAGAGAGCTATGAATTTGGAGCTAGCACATCATTTCTTTGTATGAGTTTTTCTGAACCAAGCAAATAATACATCATGCGTATAAGAGAAGTGAGTAAACAAATGCTAATTCAGATGTCATCTGAAAAATGACATTGAAATGGATGTAAACAGTGCAGTTAGTGGACAACCTCACTTCTTTTTCATGTCTTGTTGTGGCTTTGCAAGTTTTTCACTTATTTTGCTACCTTTAGTTTTTGAAATAGTTTCTCTGGCAAAATGCATTTTGATACAGAAAGCTCATTTTGTGTCACTATATTTAGCAATCTACTTTTCTTTATAGACTATATGCTATGAGAAACAAGACCCTAAAATGTTCCAGATATCTATCTGCTCCTATTCTCCTTTGCCAGCTCTACCTCAAAGCATTCAGAATTAATATGCTCCATTTCTCCTCTTCTCTCAGAGACCAATTGCTTACTTCATGTTTTACATAGCATCATTGTACAAATTTGGAATTTAAGAGACTTGTCTGTGAATCTCAACAATGCCCAAATGCATGATTCTAGACTAATAATGCATTCCTCAATTGGAAAATGAGTAACAAGTGATGTGGGATGTCCTTCTGTATATGTGTTCTTTTTGTTGGATAATGAATAAAGCTCTTCTGACCAATGGCTTAGCAGAGCAAAGCCAGGCAGAAAATACGAACAGAGATATATACAGAGAGTAGTCAGAGTCAAAGAGATACCATGTAGTTACCAAAGAAGAAAGACCCAGAACCTTCGAGAAAGCTACAACCTTATGACAATACACATATTAATGGAAATAGGTTAATTCAATATGTAAGAGTTAGATGGAAATATAACTGATTCATTGGCTGAGAAGTGTTGCAATTAATATAGTTTCTGTGTGATTATTTGGGTCTGGGTGGCCAGGAAACAATGAGCATTTGGCAATTACAAACATTTCATTTTATTCAATAGGACATCAAGAAGCCCCAGGTTGTTTAAACATCATAAAAACAAAGCTTCTGATATCCTTTGATAATTTATCTTCTGTTAGTTAAATATAACCAGCCTTATATTATGACTTCTCAGAAGAATCCCAAATGGGAGTGTGACTGATGTACATTGTATCCAGGTGTGTTACATCATTGGCTTAGCAGTATGGATGCAAAGGAACTCCTTTCAGGGACATCAAAAAGTCAAGGAATCAGCCCTGCTTTATTTACTGCCCCAACAACTACTATTTACAATAGATTTCCCAGCAGGGCAAGTTCACAGAATTGGTAGTAATTTACTGAATACTACTTATAAGCCACTTTCCATGACTGCCCTCTGTTATTGTAGGGATTCTCTGCAAGTTTTCTGGCTAAATATGTATCAGGGCTCTTTCTGTCTCTCTTTATCACTGCCAGTATCCCCCTACCATTTACATAGAAGCTCATTGAGATCCATAGATCTCCAGTAATTTTGGTTTCACATTTTTTTCTGCTTTTTATTTACTTTTTTTATGAACATAAAATTGTATTTTCATCAAGCTCATATGTAGCAGGGAGACCACTTGTTTCCTGGCCACCTGGCAGCCGAGACTCCCAAAATAACCACACAGGAACTATATTATTTAAAACACTACTTGGCCAATTAGCTGTTGCTTCTTATTGGCCAATTCTTACATATTAATTTCACTCATCTCCATTAATCTATGTATCACCAAGTGGCTATGGCTTACCAGCTAAAGTTTTGGCATGTCTGTCTCTGATGGCGGCTCCATGGCTTCTCTCTGACTCTGCCCTTCTTTTTCCCAGCATTCAGTTTAGTTTTCCCCACCTAGCTCTGTTCCAAAGCAGTTCCTTCATTAACCAATGGTAATAATGGCATGCAGAGGGAAATCCCACATCACTCATACAGATATAAAATCAGGGCACCTTCTTTTCTCCTGTTGCCCATTGATTGTGTTGTATGGAGGCAACCTGTTCATTTCCCGGTCACCTTAACTCCCAAAATAATAATTCAGAAACTATATTATTTAAATCACTGCTTGGCAAATCACTTAAGTGTATTGCTAACTAGCTCTTACATCTAGTATTAGCCCATTTGCAATACCTTATATTTTACCACTAGGTTTATGGCCTACCAGCAAGGATCTGGCATCTGTCTCTGGCATGGATACATGGCTTCTCTATGACTCTGCCTCCTTTCTCCCAGCATTAAGTTTAGTTTTCCATGCCTAACTAACCTATCAGGCCAAACTAGTTTCTTTATTAACCAATTATATTCACAGAATACAGAGGGTAATCCCATGTCAGACTTGAAATTTTCTAATTATTTTATCCATTTTTATCCTGGAAACACTCTTGTTCTCTATGTATGTCTTAATAAAAATTCAGGATGTTGCTAACTTAGTCACAGGATACACATATATTTTCGTAGTTTTCTAAAATTTGGAAGTTAAAGTGTTTTAGGTATCAAAATACAAAATATTTGTATATAAAAATATTTCCCTTTCAGGGCCCACTTTTGTAATCAAATTGAACATAAAACCCATTAAACTTTAGTTCTTCCCTGCATCTACATGTTTATCAAAACTATAGTGTTTTATTCTTTTACTTTATATTATGTCTTAATTATAATTAATTTACATAAAAAATTAAAATATATATGAAAATTTAGAAAAATATATTAATTATCTGATTTTACGTACTGCAAAAGTAGTACTGAAAATTATAAAATTCTTTCTTTTCTTTGCTAATAATAAACAAATCAAAATCAGTATCTCAGTCAACTTCTACTGCCTGTGCAGGATGTGGGACTCTCAGCTTCTTCTCCAAAGCCACGCTTGCCTGCTTGCTGCTATGTTCCACCATGATGATAATGGACTGAACCTTAGATTGGTAAGCAGCGCACCACAATTAAATGTTTTCTTTTATGAGAGTTTCTGTAGTCATGGTATCTCTTCACAGTAATAGAAATCCTAACTGAGATGATATCCAGGATTGGCATAGCTGGATCTTAAGGTAGACCTATTCCCAGCTTCCAGAGGAACCTTCAGACTGATTTTTTCATTGTGTCTGTACAAGTTTGCACTCCTCCCAGCAATAGACACCTCTTTCAGTTTTCTGTGCATCTAAACCAGCATGAGCTGCCATTTATTGATATTGGTCATTCTGATTTGGGTTAGAGGAAGTTGGAAAGTAGTATTAATTTACATTTTCCTGAAAACTAAGGATTTTGAACATGCCTTTAAATGTTTCTCAGGTATTTATGCTTCATATTCTTAGAATTCTCTGCTTATTTCAATACTCTATTTTTAACTGTTTTTTTTTTTGTTTTCTTGATGCTTGTTTTCTTTTAATTTGTATCTTCCTGGGATGAAAGGCAAAGGTGGCCATACATGTCAGACTAGTTCATCAAAGAAAAATGCATAAAAAATTTACCCAGAGGCACCACTGAAAGAAATAGGTTTATCAACATCATTTTCTTTCTCACATATATATGCCCTTTTCATTGTTACTTAATTACCAAGGTTATAATATGGATTAGTAGATTTCTGATAGTTGTAGAACATAATATGAAAAGAGATCATAGTGTTTATTAATTTAATAATTTTAGACGCAACTATACTGGATTTATAAACTAAGAGGCAGTCTTATGTTTTAAGAAAAGAAGACAAATTGTATTTTTCATTTTACATACCAATCCCAATTTCCACTCTCTCCCCTGTCCCATTCCCTCCAACTTTCCCCAACCACACTCCCCATACACTCCTCAGAGAGGGTAAGGCACATTTCTTTGATGAAGGTCCAAGGCCCTTCCTACAATACCTAGGCTGAGCAAGGTATCTATTCAAAGAGGACGGGTTCCTAAAAGTCAGTACAAGCTGTAAGTATAATTCCTGGTACCCCTGCCAGTGGTCCCATAGTCTACCTAGCCATACAACTGTCACCCACATTCAGAGGGTCTAGTTAAGTCCAATGCTGGTCCTTTCCATGTCCAGCTGGAATTTGTAAGTTCCCATTTGATAGAGGAAGGTCATTGGTAATAAACAAACTGCCTTGGCCCATTTTGATAGGCCATCCCTTAGGTGGGTGGAGTAGGCAGAACAGAATGCTGGGAGGAAGAGGAAGTGAGCTCAGAGGCCATGCTCCCCTCTCCCGGGCAGACACGCGATGAAGCTCCGACCCAGGATGGACATAGGCTAGAATCTTCCCAGTAAGCACACCTGAGGGTGCTACATACATTATTAGAAATGGGCTAGTCGGCCGGGCGGTGGTGGCACATGCCTTTAATCCCAGCACTCAGGAGGCAGAGGCAGGCGGATCTCTGTGAGTTCGAGACCAGCCTAGTCTACAGAGCTAGTTTCAGGACAGGCTCCAAAGCCACAGAGAAACCCTGTCTCGAAAAATCAAAAAAAAAAAAAAAGAAATGGGCTAGTCCAGGTGCGAGAGTTAGCTGAGAAGAGGCTAGATATAATGGGCCAAGCAGTGTTTAAAAGAATCCAGTTTCCATGTTGTTATTTCGGGGCATAAGTTAGCCAGACAACCAGGAGCTGGGGCGGCAGGAACACAGCCCGCAGCTCCCACTACACCCATTAGCTCAGGTAAGTTGTTTCCATGGGTGTCCTGCTGTAGGACGATGGTCTTGTACACTGTCATTTATATTGTTTTAATAAAACACTGACTGCCTAGTAGCCAGGCAGAAAGTATAGGTGAGGCAACCAGGCAGGAGGTAGAGGTGGGACAATGAGAACAAGAGAATTCTGGGAAGAAGAAAGACTCGGTCTGCAGTTGTCACTGAGACACAGAGGAAGAAGAAAGACTCAGTCTGCAGTTGACACTGAGACAGAGAAAAAAACTACAAATCTCTATAGCATATCCACCTTGAAGTGTCAACAAACATTTATAAATACTATTTGGAAATCTGGGTGCATTTCTCTCCAAACTGCTTCCTACTTTTTGTTGGGTAAAGTAATTTTTGGAAATATTTACACTGACCTTTCAGAGGATCATGGACAATCAAGCTACATTAGTCTGCAGGGAATTCACCGGTTCTCATCTTCTGTAGAAACAAAAGAAGAACCTTTTTCCCAAAGCAACATATTCTTTAACCCATATTTTGAAGTCAAGAGACCTTTAAGATATTTAAGTTGATTTAGCTTAGCAGCCCATACAATGAAATGTCTCTCTGTACTTAGCACTTTAGCAGTCAAAAGTTCAAATAAAACACAATATACATAATCTAGACTCTCTGTGCATATTCCATCTTTATGTGTTTTTTATTCTATTACCTTTATGAGTTTAATATTTATTTCACTATTTTTACTCCTTTAATCTACGAATGTCTCTATTCTTTTATATTATATCTCCTGTCTCTTTACACTTTTTCTTCTCTCTTCCAAGCTTAAGTACATTTTTTAAATACACTGTGTCTTGTTTAAAGGTATTTTATGTCTGAACCTGTCCTATTGTGTATCTGAAATCTTTTTCTGTCCAGAAGAGCTTTGTTGCATCAGGGGCGGCGGGGTTGCGTCCCCTGCACCCTGCCGCCCGCATGGTTAGCTTTGTACCCGAAATAATTACACAGAAACGGTATTCATTTAAAGACTGCCTGGCCCGTTATCTGTAGCCTCTTATTGGCTAGCTCTTACATATCGATCTAACCCATTTCTAATATCCCTGTAACACCACAAGGTGCGCTTACCAGGGAGGATCTTAACCTGCGTCTGGCTGGAGTGGGAGAATCATGGCGACTCTCTGACTCAGCTTCTTTCTCCCCCCATCCTGTTCTGTTTACTCCACCCATCTAAGGGTTGGCCTATCAAATGGGCCTAGGCAGTTTCTTTATTAGTTAACCAATGAAAGCAACAGATAAGATACAAGACCCACCTCCATCAGAGCTTTTTAAAAATGGTGAGCAGCTTGGACCAGTGGACATGGGTGCTGGCTCCTCCTATCTCCACTTTACAAAATGGCTTAGGTATTTTTACTACCAGCTCTGGACTGCCAGGTAGGAGCTGCACTCACCAGCTCGACTCTGGAAAGGAGTGTGCAGCACATAAACCCTTTTTATCTGAGTAATGGCTAAATATATCATGCAGAGCACTGAATGGCCTGGAAATAGCTCTGTATATGGCATCAAGAATCTGCCATGCTCTCCTGTCTTTGCACTCCTAGCAGACCTGATCCCATTGAGTGCAAAGGCCAGGGACACTGGTCCACAGGCATGGTCTCAGTTACTTTTGTCTATTCTGTTTTTAACCATCATTTCTGCTATTGTGGTCTTGTTCACATTGCCCCTTTATTACCAGCCTCTTTTTTTTTAATTAACAGGGCCAGTCTTAGCTGGATGAATATGCTAGCCCACACCTGTAATCCCAGCAGGTGGGAGGGTTATCTGAAATTGAATATTTGTAGTTATTTGAAGGGAATTATCCAAAGTTGGAATTGTAAACAAGTCTAAGGTAAATAGACTGTTCCAGCACAATGAAGGCAATATAAAAAGAGCTAGTCAAAATAACTAACTACAATCAAATAACTAATTGACATTGGTTATCTGTAGAAATCTAAACATTTCCTTATTGGTAAAGTATAATTTCTAATTCTAGACTCAGTTAATCTTACTAGTTATTATTATAATGAATTAAAAGCATCATCCCTGAGTTACACACACAGAATTTTATTTATATTTTTAGTAACCTATTATTTACAAAATGTGTCTATGCCCAGAAAGATGATAAAAATTTTAAAAATTAAAAGAATAATTTTCTTAGTTATATAATATCACTAAGTATAGCTTTTGTTTATTAAAATAGATGTCGAAGAAATAATTGTTGAAGTATAATGAATAGAGAGAAATTGAATTATATCATGGTTGCTAATTTTCTTTCTGTTCAATGTGCATAGCTGTTGAAATGTACTATTTTTATCAGTATTTTCTGTGTTTGAAAGCCGATGAACTCTTAGTTCCTTACAAAAGATTGGAGAGGTGCATTTATTAATATTTGCATACCTTAAAAGGAGTCCACATTGTGCTAAACACTACAAATTGGAAGTGCCATCTCAGAATAAAAGGATGTATGGTGTGGTTAAGGTGCATCAACTTGACACAATTTGAATTTCTCAAATATATCTTGAATTTCTCAATAATGAAGTTAAAAGAAGCACCTGTTAGACATCTCATGAAACAATGAATACAAATCCATTTGTAAGTGGTGATATTGTCTTGCTAAAAGAAAAAAATCTGAGAACAGTTGCTAGGGATATTGTAAGCACTTGTGGTGTCTATGGAAACTGAGCCTACACAAAGAACTGTAAGGAGGAATCACTGGATGCCTGGAGGAGTGCCCAGTGTCAGGAAGACAATAAGGATATAGTTTCTCACAATATAGAAAGCAGAAAGAGACTTAAAATAAATATGTTATTGCAATGTGTCTCTTGATACTGCTGGAAGAGTTTATTTCTGGTGAAATATTGAAGACAGAAAATATTAGAAGTCAGTTAAAATTATTAATACATTCTGGAATTCAAAAGATGATAGGATAATACTTACATGGCCCTCAGTGGTCCTCTAATTACCTCTCCCCCATGTACTATGTGTAAATCACAGAAAAAACACCTGTTATGCAAGCATATTATAGTTCAAATAAAATGCAATATAATTTATTTTCTTTTTGAGATGTTGAACTCTATGGCATAATTTGAGACTTCATTCATTAAAACACTTTGGCATATCATTGACCCAGCTTCTAAAAGCTTGTTTTAGCTGATATAAATGAATCTGTCTGAAAGAATGACTGTTACTTAGAGAAAAGGAAATCAATTCATTCCCTGTCTTTATGTAACTAATGACATTAGAAATAAAGTCTCTGAATTCCTCTTGTCTTCAATTGGTGAAATGGATACAAGAGAATTTTAAATTAGCAAAATATGTGCTAAAATAAAGGTTAAAAATTTGTTACATATTCCTCATTATAAAAACAGATCCTATACTTGGGATGCATACACACCAGAAGGTAGTGTTGGAAGGTTTACCTCATAGCCAGAGTTGAGTGTGAACATGATTAGGTCACAGGCTCTACATTAAAGATTGTGAGAAATAGAGATCTTCACACGATTATCAGATATTCTAACATAAATGTGTTTTTATTTATTTTAAGATGAAGTCATTCTATGCAGTCTTGGCTGTCCTGGAACTCACTATGTAGATCAGGCTAACATCAAACACATAGAATTTTACCTGCCTCTGACCACGAGGGCTGGGATTAAAGGTGTGTGCCAACATACCTGGCATAAATTGTGTTTTATTTGAAGTTCTATGTGAAAAGCTGTATCTAATTTTGGTTAAATGATATAACCTTAAAGATTAAATGATAAGAAAAATGCATTGAGTTAATAGATAAAATCAATAACTTTTCCAGTGTCTATCCATTAGCACATACATCAAACAGCCAGCTGTGTGGAGTTTCTTCGGTTTTATTTGATATTCATCAAACATTATACCATTTATCAAAGAGGAGTTGAATAAGTACAATTGTGCTTATTGGAAACTATACTTTGGATAACATATTACTGTGTGAATTATTAAGAACGTTTGCAATATTGAAGAATTAACATCAGATGAGGCTGTTATAAGCATTCAACCAATTGGATGATTTGGTCAACTAGTAAACTAAAAAAAACTGCAAATAAGCAAAAGAAAGGGTTAGGTAGGAATGCTGCACTGAGAGGTAGGATTGCAAGAAATAAGGAAGCAAGTCTCCAGGGTCCAGTTTGGGCCTTGCTGAAGTCCATTAGTTCAGGAAGAACTATTGGAGTTCAAACCAATCAATCATTTCACATTCAACCTCTTGAGGTCAGCCTCTGCCCTCAATTACACGCACCTAACTTTCATTCAAGTCTCAGGGAGTTATACACACATTGAAGAGGGCAGGCGCTAGCTCTGTAAGTTGAGTGGGGAGTAATTGATGACTTTCTCCTTGCTTTCTTGGCTCAGTAAGCAGAGCTCCCAGCTCAGGCACACACTCCTGAGCAGAACAGGAGGGGGCTTTAAAAAATACTCAGCCTTGAGTGCTAAACCAGGGCCTTGGCAGCAGTTCTTCAGTATAAATCTGAGAACGCCACTTCCACTTACAGTGTATACACTGTCTCAGGCACCTCACTTAGCATTTTTCCACTTTTTGCTCTGTCCTCATTATGCGTTCTTTCATTCTTTATAAGCTATTCATTTTTCTCTTTTGCCACTTTCCTTCTAATCATTCATGAAATAAAGTGCTGGAGGTGATCCTTTAGGGGTTCTGTTATTGCCACTTCTGTCATGGTTTTTATCATTCTGTTTTAATTGCTTTTATTAATTCTATTTCATATTTTTCTTAACATAAAGAAGTTGTGGACCTATACAAAAAGGGCTTTCTTTCATCTCAATAATATTTTATTTAGAAAAATTGATTTTATAGTGATTTTATAACCATTACTTATTTAATAGCAGGCTTCTAATCACATACTTTTCTTAAAAAATAAAGTTCAGAAATTATTCTATGATAAAATGTTAAGAAAAACCTTTAACAGCATTGAGGATAAACAAATGAGAGGCAATATAACCAAACCTCTTGCCCTATCAAAATATTAGCTTCATGAGCCAAATAAACAAAGGACTGATTTACTTTAATTAAAGTAGTAAATTTAAATAAATTTATTATTTTAATATTTAGGAAATAATACAAGATGATAATTATTTTAGAGATTATAAGTTTAAATATATCTAATATATTTGAATAATAAGTGCATATATATATATATATATATATATATATATATATATATATTTGAACATGTGTCTTAATTATAATACTAGTAACATCAAATACATTTTTCATTCTAATCCTGAGATAGATTATTTGGATATACATACACATAGAAGCTTGTTAAAGAGTATACCACAGAAATTTGATTAATATGTAGACCAACACAAGTAAATAATGCATGTTAAAATACTGACTAGTTTTCTGAATTATTGAAATTATCTTAAAAACATTCAAGAACTCATCAGTACCTATGTTCATTAAATGATATTTCAACTATTTTCTTTTTACATATTTTCCACCTTCAAAATGAGCAATCTTTGATGTTAGCTGCTCTTTGATTTCAATACTTTTTGTTCTACCATGAATGCATACAGCATTTTACTGATTTTGATTCTAATATTATCATTAGTGAAAACATTCAATAATTTCAACAAGTTGTTATTAAATGACTATGATATATGCAGTGCCTTTTATATATTCATTAATTATTCAGAAGTGGTCCTTCAATATACTACCCCCCCAAAAATGCCAAAGAACTTGGGGTAAACTTCTTCCTGCTTGATGCTTCAGTGTTGACTTTAACACAGTCCATGCCCCATTTTAAACAAAGGTGCTATTTCAGTAGGGCTTTCAGGAAAAACCTGATATGGTTAAGAATAAAATAAAAAGTATATAATAAAAGAACTAGTAATTTTGTTTTAAATTAAAAATGATCTCTTGATATACATAGTATATATAATATAATATAATATAATATAATATAATATAATATAATATAAT
>JABTXL010001072.1:2259408-2331719 GCA_025134845.1 Neodon shergylaensis
CTCTCTCTCTCTCTCTCTCTCTCTCTCTCTCTCTCTCTCTCTCTCTCGCTCTGTGTGTGTGTGTGTGTGTGTATGTGTGTTATTTGATTACATGAAGAGGTCCGGTCAAGTTCAGTTGTCATTCCTTATGCATAATACATCTTGTTATGGAGACTGAGTGTGTTGCTTAGTCTGGGTATCTCGATGTAAAACGAGAATTAGAATACATTGGTTCACTTATCAATTTATTTATTTTTTAAACTTTTTTTTAATTAATAACTAATGATCATAGTAACAATACTGTACATAGGGGAGGAGCTTTGCCCTGTTGCAACTTGATATGCTATGCTTTGTTCAATTCCATGGAAGTCCTGCACCTTTTTGAGTGGAGAGAATAGGACAGAGGAGGCAGGAGAGGAGAAGAGGGAGGGAAGGGAAACTGCAGTCAGAGCTTATATAAATGAAGGAATGATTTATATGCAAAGAGATGGCCAACAGCTGAAAGCACTGTCTGCTCCACCAAAGGGTCTGACTTCAGTTTTCAGCAACCACATGATGGATCCCAACAATCTGTAATGAGATCTGGTGCCCTCTTGAGAAAGAGATCAAGTCAGTCATCCTCCTCAACTGTGACCATAAAACCCAATATGGACAATTTCAACAGAACTCTATATGCATGCTACCCACGTATGCTTCTGCATTGCCAGAGCATAAATTTCATTCATAAATTAGATATATATATTATATAATTATAATATATATATATATATATATATATATATATATATATATATATCCCTATACAGAAAGTCTTATTTTGATTTTGATTCCAAAGCTCTAACAATTCATGTGCACCTTCAATGACTTCGTTCTTTCTGGATTGGTCATGTTGCAGTAGGTCCAAACTCTACATATTGTAACAAAATTTTCTTCTTAATTCTATTCATTTACAATGTGAAGAACAGAACCCAGAAAATTCAAATAATGGAAATATTCTACTTTAATCATAATTCTTTCTTCTAAATTTTGATAGTGTATTGACCTCAGTAACTTCTAGAAATAATGACCTCAATAAATTCTAGAACTTGCAAATATGTTGTTCGGATATTACAAATTTTGAGAAAGAGCTATTGTCCTATATTATCAGTACAAAACCAATTCATTTGTGGAGATTTTTTTCATACAAGACAACAAGGAGAAAAACGTATAGGGTAGGCTATGGACTGATAAGGGAAGAGCTAAAAAATTCCATAGCATAAGGGTACAGCTATTACCTTGGGCAACAAGCATCCAGGACAAGATGTGAGAACAGAGTGAGCCATAAAGCCTGCCATCATAATTGCTTTATTCTTTTAGGAATGATGTTGGACTTTGTTCTCTAGAATTATAAGATAATAAGAAAGTAATTTCTGGTCATTTGTAATAGCAACAATAAAAATTAATCTATTTTCCATACCAAAGTTATATGATTTCTATACGATCAACTGATAATTCAGCACTTCGCTTAGAGTCTTATTTGACATCAAATTAGTCAGTGTACATTGGCAAACTTTGAACTGTCCTTCCAACTGCTAAAAAAATGTCTACCCCAAGAGTTTCCACAAACTTTTGACCTGTGCTGTATTCTCTCACTTTACTGACCATTCAGTGAAGCTCACAAACTCCTTAGCAGTAATGAAAGATGTTTCTTTTTTTTTCCATGAATTTTTTTTTTATTGAGAAAAAGAAAAAAGTTTCCGCCTCCCCCCAGCCTCCCATTTCCCTCCCCTTCCTCCCACCCCTCTCCCCCTCCCCCACTCTCCTCCAGTCCAAAGAGCAGTCAGGGTTCCCTTCCCTGTGGAAAGTCCAAGGTCCTCCCCCCTCCGTCCATGTCTAGGAAGGTGAACATCCATACTGTCTAGGCTCCCACAAAGCCCAAACTTGAAGTAGGATCAAAACCCAGGGCCATTGTCCTTGGCTTTTCATCAGCCTCCATTGTTTGCCATGTTCAGAGAGTCCTGTTTTATCCCATGCTTCTTCCGTCACAGTCCAGCTGGCCTTGGTGAGCTCCCAATAGGTCAGCCCCACTGTCTCCGTGGGTGGGTGCACCCCTCGTGGTCCTGACCTCCTTGCTCACGCTCTCCCTCCTTCCGCTCCTCACTGGGAACTTGGGAGCTCAGTCCGGTGCTCCTGTGTCTAAGTGAGCCATAAAATGACTCACTGTCTAAAACCATGTGATGAAAAAGCCTTTCTACTTGAGTTCACATCCCCAGGACCTATAAAAATTCAAATGAAGAGAGCCATAACTCTAATCTAGGCATTGTTCAGAATGGATGTAGAAACAGAGGACTCCCCAAGAAGCTCATAAGCCAGATAGATTATAAGTGTAAAGGAAAACAGATAGCTTGGTGAGGACCAAATTCACTGTTGGCCCCCATATACAAACTCATTTTATACACACATACACAAAATAAATAAATATGCATTAAAATAATTTATGTCTAAAATATAAGTAAATATAGGTTTAGGTACTAAATACAAATGAATATACTTCTTAGAAGTAGTTAAAAATTTAAGATAAAATTGAAGAAATCATATGTGGAGAAACAAACTTTCTAGCATCTTCAGAAGCCTGAATTTCTGGGCTCTTTTTTTATGAATGGCCAGTATAAATTCAGGTAGATTGTGTCTGAGTCTTTGAAAAGTAAATCTTGAATAGCCATATCCAAAACCCAATGCACAGTAGTGGTTCAATGGTAGCATGACTGTGTAATAAATTAATATTCCTCTGTGGATATTAAGAATAAAACATTCATACCATATAGACTGGTAAATGAAGAAGTAACTGGCAGTGAAAATGTCAAACACTATCTGACCTTCCACTGCTTCAGAATGTCTGTTCTACTCATGGGAAAGTTCACTGAGATGTGTCTATCTTTGGATGAGTCAAGTGTTTGAGCGACTTCCCTAAATGTCTTATTGGGAATTAGTAAGGTTAAAGTAATTTTATTAGACATTATTATTATTTTAATATATTAAGCTCAACTATATTCCACATAAGAAAGAAAACTAAAGAAGACACAGGGCAACCCTTATCTGAAATAGGAACCTGCCATTATATCACATTCTCATCTCATGTCATTTTTTTTCTCCTTTTACATTTGTTTTTTGCTGTTCAGAGCCTTGATCGTTCTCTCCATTTCTGAGTCAAGGGATATTAGGTTGGAATTTGTGTACCTTGGCATAATGTTTGACAAGTGAGAGATAGGAGATAGCAGATAAAATGTTTATAAATCTTTTCATATTATTTCATTTTTATTTGTTTATTTGATAATTTTTTAAAGTATTCCATGTGAACTGCAGTCAATATCCTGTTGCTTCTGGTGAGGAATATATGTAATGCCAAAAAATGTTCAACAATCCATGTTGTTCTTCCCAGACTCATAGTTTTCTTTCCTTCCTACCGCAAATTTCCCGAAATTGTAACACATCAAGAGTGGATAATTTAAATATATACATTTACATAAGTATGTATGTATGTATAAAAGGTTTGTTTTACATATACAATATTGTATATATAATATATATATATATATATGCACAGGGTTCATGTGCAAACACATGAAGATCAGATAACAACTTGTGATACCCGCACCTCTTATTTCACCATGTGGATTTGGAGAATAGAACTCAGAATGGCAGACATGGTGGTACACTTACTCTTTGAGCCAGATCTAACTGATTCCAATTATGTTTAAATAACACACTTTCACTTTAGATTCCCAGGTGTGGGTAATTAATGTTACATTCTGAAAAAGCAATGAAAGTTGAAAACTAAAAATTACTTCAAAAAGAAATTGAAATGAAACAATACATGTTATTCTAGTTTAGACAAAAGAGAATTAAATATAGTGAGATCTCTAACTAGAATGACCTTGAAGGCATCTGTATGGGAAGGAAGTTTTACACAAGGGCTAATCTTGCCAAATAATAGAATAGCTTATTTCAAAATATTTGGTCCAAGTATAATTTATTTTGAACTCAAAGCTTGGAGGGCATGAGTGATGAAATAATGAGAATGATTATACACACAATAGAATATTTTCCCACTCCTAGATAACTAAGATAAATTTCTCTTATCTTTTTCAAGTTTAATAGCCAAGTTTCAAATATTCATAGTATATTTTGAGTCTCTATCAGGATCAAAACCAGGTGAAATTAAAAAGAAAAAACCTTAATGCAAACAGGGGAACAAAACTTTGAACAAGGGTGAGGAGAGGATCTGTGACATTGTATGGGTTTATATGTGGTTCTTCTGCTAGAAGAGATACCTGGGAAATAGAAGAGTGGTAGATTCCAAAGTCTAAAACTATCCTGTGATTTCAATAAAGGTGATGATTTAAGAGTGTGAGAGAATGAACCAACATCCTCTCCACTAACACAATGCATTGTTGTTAAAACAATACAACTGCATCACAGATTCAGGGCCCACTTATGGATGTTCCGCTTAAACCCTGGCATGGGAACTTGCCTTAGGAAAGAACTTACTCTTGGTTTAATTTACTGTTCATCTTTTTGTACTTATTAATACTGTGGGGAAAGGAATTGTGCCTTTTGTTTTCAACTCTTTGTGCACAAGTGAAGTGGCCAGTCACAGAATTTCTAAACTCATCTGTTGATTTAGTTCGACTTGTTAACATATATTAATTTACTAGAATCACAAAAATACGGATTATAAGTTTATCCAAATTATACCAAAATAAGTTCTAATCATTTTGTGTCCAATATCCATCTGTAAAAATTAATTACTTGTCCCTAGGCTACATTTTTCTGTAGCCTGTTCACAGCCTAGAAAAGTTTGAGGACAAGGCATTTGTCATTATTAATTTCATGTCTCTGTCATCGCTCCGGAGCATAATCATTCATACTATATTTGCTCCGTTATTCTTGCATATGACCTAATGCTCTAATGTCTTTCTTACCTATTTATTTATTTATTTATTTATTTCTTCATTTATTTATTAATTTAAATGAAGATTTTCACAATGGTCAAGAACCAAGATGATTAGAAATGAGATTCACAAGGCTTCAGCCTATGCTGCTGTGGCTTATCTGTCCCCAGGTATCACTATGACAAAAGCCATAAGCTTTCTTGTTTTTCCTTGTATATAAAACAATGTGTTTTCTCTCACTTGAAATTCCTCTTGGTATGGTATGGCCTGTCTTCAAAATTTTTCTAGAGATATTAAACATCTACATTTATAACTGCCCTAATCATAATAGCAAGAATATGGGTTACAATAAATGCTAATTAATACATGAGTGGAGAATGGCACATACTTTAAATGGAATTTTGTTTAATAAAAAGGAAATTTTAATTATGAAACACAAAGGGAAATGAAGGGAACTGGAAAATATTAAATTATGTGGGATAAACATTTAAGAAAATTACTGCGTGTTCTCTCACATATAGGGTAATATACACAATAATGATAAAAAATAAATAAAAGTACAGCACATTTAATTTTGAAATAAACATTAAAATAAGGAGAAAGTGATGTAAAGATAAAAGTGGCAGATACAAACTATATAGAAAAAATAATCTTGCAGGTAGTATCAGAGGAAGAGGCCCAGTGTCTGTCTTTAGCATTATGCTGTATATTCTGTTTATATTTGCTTCTTTTATGAAAAAAAAAATCTTGGCTTCTCTTCTCAAATTTCTAGCATTTATTTCATTTAGGAAAGAACACAGATGCTCACTTGCTTAAGCAATTGTATTCAAATGATTTTTATTGCTTTAAAATGATCTCACTGCTGGATATTGCCTATTCTTTAGTGTGTACATCACATGGCATTTAAGTTATTTCCAATGTGAATCTTTCCTCCAGAGGATAAGAGGAAGAGTCTAGATTTAACATTTTCTGTTGGGACTAATTGAGTCCTGGCCTTCAGCTGCTCTTCCCTGTATAGAGCCTTCTAATTGAAGTTACTAGAAGCTGTGCCTAGCCTAGAGGATCAGAGGATGTGATTTTCACCTGTTGGCCATTGACTGCAAGGTATTTAAGCCTCCATGGTGCTATTAAAGAGGAGCTTTTGGTATCAGTGTTTGAAGGTCTGTGTGTCGGTCTCTCTCTGCGTGTGTATTCTCAACCTCCAGCCCCTTGCCCAAAGCTCGTGAACTGGGATCTAGCGCATAGAGCGCAGACGGGGGCTGCGGTGCGCGGCAATTCTCCATGGGTTGAAAGTAAAATTTTCTTAAAATTTTTGTTTTCTCTGTATACAAAATGATACCACTGTCCCACCATTCAGATAAATATCTTTTTAAATATTTTCATAATTTAGATGCTGTTTCAACTGTTCGTCATGTAAAATTATGGAAGAAGAATGCTTTGTTCCTTTCTAGTCATTCCATTGTATTATAGTATATGTTTGTGGAAGTAGCTATCAAAGAAAATTAAATAAGGAATAAACATAAATAATGAAGTGAAGGACCTCTACAATGAAAGCTTTAAACCTCTGAGGAAAGACATCCCATGCTTATGTGTTAGTAGAATTAACACTGTAGAAAATACAATTCTACCAAAAGCTACTTACATAATTAATGCACTCTAAATGAAAACATCCACCTGATTCTTCATGTAACTAGAAAAAAAACTATCCTAAAAGTCATATGGAACTATAAAAGATGTTATGATCAAAAAGGTTGTAGCATAAAGTACAAACCTTTAAGGACTACAATTCCAGATCTTATTATACATCCATATATACTTATCCATAGTAATAAAAACAACATGGTTCTGAGACAAAGCAGACATATAGACAAATCAACAAAACTAAAGTTCCAAACATGAGCACACCTAACTTAATCAAGTTAATATTTGACAAAGATACTAAAAAGACATTCTAAACTAAGTACTCTTTAATAAATGGTGTTAGGAATGTCCACATGCAGAAGAATGAAATTATACTGTTACCTTGCTCTAAAAATAACTTCAAATGCTTCAAATATTTAAATCTGAAACCGTAAATTTCTAGAAGAGGATATAGAAAGTACCTTACATAATATGGGTGTAGGAAAGGACTTCCTGAAAAAGGACTGTATTGTCAAAGGATTAAGGTCAAGAATTGAAAGTGCTTTCTGCAGCTAAAGTAACAACAACAAAAATCAGTGAAGAGGAAACCCACAGAGTGGGGGAAAAACCTTTACCAGTTATTGATATCCAGAATATAGAAAGAACTTAAAAGCACTGAGTCTAAAATCAAATTATGCATTCAGAAACAGATCCTTGAACATTTATAGAGAGTTTTCAAAAGAAGAAAAAAGTAGCTAAGAATTATCTTAAAAAATTGTTCATTACCCCTAGATATTAGGGAAATGGAAATCAAATACCTTTGAGATTTAATCTAACCCCTATCAGAATAGAAAAGATCAACAAAATATCCTCCAACAAACATTAGTTAGGATGTGGGAAATTCAGAACACACATTCATTGTTAGTGGGATTTCAAACTGATGCTGCCAGTATGGAATTCAGTGTAGAGAATTCCCAAAAGCCTGAAAAATAAACCTATCATATCATCAAGTTATACTACACTTTGTTATTTGCTCTAAGTTTACTCTGCAAAGACTTTCTTAGCTGTGTTCTGTGTTCTTCAACCAAAAAATGAATAATAAAAATATACCTTGGTACTATACATATATAAACATAGATAAAATCATTAAATTTGCTGCTAAATAGATAAAACTAGAAAATATTATATCACATGAGTTAGCTTACATATAGAAAGTAATGTAAGTTATATTTTGAGGTACATATGCATATACAAACACATATATCCATGCAATAATTAATGAAAAAGAGGGCATGACATTGAAGTAGACCTGGGAAGACTTTATGCAAGGGTTTGGAAGAAAAAAGGGAAGAAAGAAATCTTGTAATCAAACTATAAGCTCAAAAATAAAAACAAATTAAAGAAAAAGAAGTCTTCCAGAAAGGACATAAATACAAGCAAAATATTTGGGCACAGTATAAGACAAAAACTCTTTATTTTGCTCTAACAGAGTCTAATTTTAATTTCAGTTTTATCTTTCCTCTCTACAATCCTATCAAAATTCTGAATTTTATGGTCTTAACAGCACCACTCTCTGTTGCTCTTAGAACTCCCCTGGCATGCTATCTAGAGCATTCTTAGTCTTGCAATCCCAGAAACCTATTTGAAAATTTCCCTAGCCATCATCCAGCATCCTCATTGTGGTTAATTCACTTCTTGGTATCAGTTCTCTGTATCAGTCAGTTGTCCACTGTTTTCACATAAGGCCTGATAAAAGTCATCTTGACCATCTGATCTCAAGAATTGGAAATAAGTTGTGTAGATCAAGTTTGGAACTCTTTCTATTTTTTATTTTTAATTCTTCCTTTGTTTTACTTCTTTTCTTCCTTCCTTCCCCTCTCTCTCCTTCTTTCTCTTTCTACTGTTACCAACATAAGAAGATGGCCACTTTCTGACTCATCTAGAATTCTGTCACAGATTGTAATTAACCCTTAGTTCATAGATATAATAGATATAATAGCAATTAAATTAAAATGGTAAGTTTTCTATTCATTATAATTTACATAATGATTATTTAAATATTGTAATTCTTAAATTATTTGTTCACTACGTTATTTTAGAGATATCTAGTTTCTGAAAACAAAGAAGACTCTGGAAATTTGTTAGCAATATGATTTCCTATACTATTTTGTTTCAGATAAGATTTAATGACATACACACAGACACACACACATATATGCATTTGTGTTAATATTTTGTTCAAAAATATCTTGTGACATTATATATTTGAGATGAATATAAAAACAGAAAGATCCCAGAAGCTTAAATAAATGACCTCAATCAATGATGAAAGGGCATTCTAATAGCTCCAGATCTTAGTAAGGGTATTAATAGAATGTCAAATATGGTAGTAGGTATCACCTTCATTCATAGCCAATATTATAAAAGGAAGCCCCGGGAAACAGCATTTGGATGTCAATTTATAACAGGTGGATGAGACAACAGGGGAGCTCTGTTGGGTTGGAGTCAACACACAGGCAATAATGGACAGGATAGCTATTTAGGCTACTCAAATCTGAGTAATTAATTCCCCTAAAAAATGAAACCGCAGCATTAACCTATAGCACACATTAATTTGAACAGCAGTCAAGTAATACAATTATTTCATACTTTAAATATAATGTTGCAAGATAATAATCTACAAGACTTTGGGCTTAATGATGTTGTTACTTGAGAGTACAATGCTGTCTAAGCAACTTCTCAGCCATTTCCCCCACTTCTTCACAATGCATAAGATAATATAAAAAGCTTGACAACAGTGTCAGAATTCAGAAATTCACCATTCAATTCTAGCGATCCTTTGAGCTACCAGTCTTCCTACTATAATAAATGGTTATTACCTATAAAAATAGCACTTACTTCTGAGACACACCTATAAAGATGGAATTGCACTGAGAAAAGCTGAAGCCTTGATTAGTAGAGATTAATTTCAATAAAATCAATGAGTAGCAGTGTCTGAAGTAAGCTTTGTGTGAAAGACTAAGGCTAAAACCTTCTAAATATTCTGGGATAATTTTCTCTACTCAACTTCAGCTTATACAAATTTAGTGGTAAAAGATTTAACCTCATTTATGACTTGACTTTGACCTCTAAGGAAGCTTAATTTGTGATTGAGTTTCATGATAGTAAAAAACAGTGTTTTAAATATGAAAAAAGTAAATTTAACTGAAATTGCAAAAGAATGCATCAAATTACAAGGTAACTGTCTCAGTAGACTTTTTTTAAGGGGTTACTGTGTAATGGGTTACACACTCTGTGACTGATTTACTTAGTTCTTCTCTAACTATAAGGAAAGGAAGTAAATACACAAGAAGATAATCAAGACTTTTCAACAGCTGAGATTCTTAACAGAAATTTGTTCATCCCAAAGAATAAACTATTCAGTAATATCTGAAAAGATGTGTCTCACAACTGATAGGAAGGAATGTTATGAACATCTATTCTTCAAACAGCAGAGATGCTATTACATATCCTATAATGCATAGGAAAATAAGAATCATCAGTATATCTTGCCAATAATGGCATCTTTAGATGTCTCCTGGCATACTTGAGTAAGACATTTGAAAGTTAAAATGCACTCTCAAAGAAGTAAACGAAGCAGCATAGAAGAGCAAAATTTTGATATACATTGTTAATAGGGTGCTTATTTACAAAACAATGTGAAATATAGTAAAATCTATATAGTAAATCCATGGAAATAAATGTTAACACTCGAGATAAGCACTAGAGTGCTGTGTAGAAAGATTTATTTAGACTACCTTATTTAAATATATATTTGCTGGAATTCCAAATAAATTGTCTCAAATAATCTATTTTCTTTGTTTACAATTTCATAATGTGCTGAAAAACAATGTTTTGTGGACAATAATATTTCAATAGTCCTGGAAGTAATATAAAGACAAATCTGCAAAATTGAACAGACTTCCAATAATTCAATCTATCAACACAATTAAGAAGGTGATAGTCTATTGGCTGCTAGATGACTCATGTTCTTTTCAAAAATCCCTCAAGCTAGGGCTTGAATATTGAAATATTAAAAATAAGTACATTATTTTTCTGTGTGAAAATATTAGCTCATTTCTAATATTGGGTAGGGATATAATTTTATTCTAAGAAGAAACATTAGCAACAAAAATTACTTTTAGTCAGAAGATATTTTATGCATCAGTTACTTTATAATCTGTTGCTTTTGTGTACCAATCTGTTCAGATCTATTCTCTCCACTGTTAAGTTATCATCTTGAACACCTTTTTCAGTACCTGAGATTTATCTTTAGGACATGTTAAAAATCATCAGTTTCCAGAGAAAGACAAGAGCATACCATTTCTAAGCATTACCAATGTTAAATTCCAAATCATGTACAAAGTTATGAAAAATACAGGAGTCTGAATAAAATCATAACATATCTGTGATTCTAATCTAATAAAAATCAGACATTTTATCTAATATGTATGATAGACAAACTGTCTTGCTAAGAGAATTGTTATGCTTATTAATTTTCGGTGTTGGAGGAGGCTGCTTGTTCTTCCCAGCTGCCAAACTAGCTTTGACTCAAAATAATGACACAGAAACCATATTATTTAAATCACTGCTTGGCCCATTAGCTCTAGCTTCTTAGAGTCTAACTCTTACATATTAAGTTAACCCATCTCGATTAATCTGTGTATTGCCATGTGGCAGTGGCTTATCGGCAAAGTTTCAGCATGTCTGATTTGGGTGGCAGCTCCACGTCTTCTCTCTGATTCTGCCCTTCTTTGTCTCAGCATTCAGCCTAGCTTTTCCTGCCTGCCTAAGTTCTGAACTGTTATTGGTCCAAAACAGTTTCTTTATTCATCAATGGTAATCACAGCACACAGAGGGGACTCACACATCACCTCCCCTTTTCTGTTTAAATAAAAAGGCAGGTTTTAACTTTAACATAGTAAAATTCAAATAAAAAAGGTATCAAGTGAGAATTGCACTTATAATATTTATAACTACTTCATCTTTTATCATATCTAAGCAAAACTGTAACTATTCTTCAACTTCATCAAAGACTTCAGAAGGATATAATATTACCTAAGTAAACAGGAAGTACATTGTAAGCAACTACCAAAACTCTACAATTGACAGAGACATATTGCTTCCAGGATAGTCACCAAAGTTTTTCTCTACCATTGGGACATCTGTCTTCAGCCTACATGCCCATAGTACCTCGCAGACATTTCCATGAAGCAGGAAATTTCAGAGACAGTTTTGCCTATATTGGAAGTTTGTCAGTCACTTTCTTCTGTGCCCTGCAGAATGTCTAGCAGACTCTTTCATGATGTAGGAACCCCGAAGGATTGTATCACCTTCTTTACGCAACTTCAACAGTCATTTTTCTGCAGGTCCTGCATGTCTAGTTCATTAAGCAGTCCAGGCAAAAGCAGTTTCTTGAACAAATGGCTAACCAACTCCATAAGGAGTCTCCTCAATGCTCATCATCCTCTTGAAGTAGCTTGGTGCTGTCAGGAGCAGATGTGTCTCACTGTAATGAAAAGTCTTAAGTTCTTAAAACATTTTAAATGCCATATTCTCTAGTCTTTGAGGTTTGAAGAATGCCTATCCATCTGAAATATACCTCTGTACATCCAGAAAATCTAACGTGATTATAAGCTTAACTATTATAGATGAGTATCTATTAACATATTTATTAATCACACATTACATTTTTAAACACATTACACAAACACAATACCTTAATCAAGATGAGAAATACATATACATATAACAAAATTCACCTTAAATGTGTATCAATAAATGAAGATGCATACCAATGTAAATATTCATATCTATATCATATCCCCTTTAAATGTAAACAAACATTTATAGGCAATATTTGGGAATATGTGCATAGTTTTGCCAAACTGCTTTCTGCACATTGTTGGGCAAGTAATTTTTGAGGGTGTTCACCTTTGGAGGCTCTTGTTCCATAAACCATGCAAGTCTGGAAGCAATCCACAGATTTTCATCCTCAATGGAAACAAGAGAAGAATGTCTTTTCCAAAGAACATATCCTTAGACCCAAATTGGGAGTCATAATACTTTTATAATATACATGCTGGTTTAGCTTAGCAGACCTTACAATAAAATGTTTCACTGTACTTAGCTCATTCACAGTCAAAAAGTATTTAAAGAAAACACAATAATATACATAATCCAGACTCCTTCTGAATTTTCCATTTTTACTTGGCTTATTTTTCCTTACTCTTATTAATCTATGACCATCTGTACTCTGTCTCTTTAAAGACTTTACCATTTTTTTCAAAGCATTAATTTTATTTTATGACTCACTATAATATTTTTGTTCTCTCTTCCAAGACTACGTACATTCATCCAACAATATGACTCATCTGGATTTGTCTTTATTGCATATCTATAATTCTTTACTGTCCAGGGGTGCTTTTTAAAATGCTACGCCCTTTATAAAACTTAACCTGTGCCATTACTATGATATAAATGGTACTATCTGCTTGCCCACCCAGTCTAAAACTTAAGATGCACCATTAGTATAATAAATATGGTACTTTCTGCTTGCCTGCCCAGTCCAGCATTGGTAGAGCCGCCTGCACCTCTGAGAGCCATGCACATAGCCCCATTCTCAGGCACACAGCCATTCCATGTCACCATTAAGCAAGCTGAAGCAGTCTCCTCACAAACCCCATTCAAATGCCCTGTCTCCCAAAAGATCAAGTGGTCACACTAGCAGCAAGGAGCAAAAAGCCAGCATTATAAATTGGTCATGGCTGAATCAGGAAAACCTCTCTTAAGGGAGCTGCAGCATGTTGCCAGCAAACAGCAAAAAGCTATGTTAAACTCTGTGTTTTTGTGTCTAGAATTCCCTTTCAAGCTTTTTCAGGTTTTAAATGGATGTAGTTACCCACGTTGGTATGCCATTCTATTGGAAGAGGCTGCTTGCTCTTTCCAGCTGCTAAACTTTCTTAACCTGAAATCATCACACAGAAACCATATTATTTAAATCATTGCTCGGCCCATTAGCTCTAGCTTCTTATTGGCTAACTCTTACATATTAATTTAACCCATCACCATTAAGCTGTGCATCACCATGAAGTCAAGGCAACTAATAAATTTCCAGCATATCTGTCTCCAGTGGCTCCATGGTTTCTTTCTGATTCCACCCTTCTTTCTCTCAGCATTCAGCCTAGCTTTCCCTGCCTTCCTAAGTTCTGTCTTGCTCTAAGTCCAAAGCAGGTTCTTTAATCATTAATGGTAATCACAGCACACAAATGGGACTCCCTCATCATTTCAGAACATTCTTGAATGGACATTGTAGAAGCAAATGCAAATAAACTGGTAATTGTGTACTAATTATTATAAAATTCTAACAAAAATATCACTACAGACTGTTTATACTTATTATTCTTAAAACCTTGACTTCTCATACATATTTTAAAATACCTTCAGAGCTGAAGAGCTGGCTCAGCAGTAATAACACCATTTTTTTCTTGCAGAGGATGCAGGTTTGATTCCTAGCATATACATGGTGCCACACAATACCCTGTAAATCCAGTTCCAGGGAAAATTGCTCCCTCTTATGCATCCATGGGCACTAAACACAAATTAATATATGGTGCCCATAAATACATATAAGCAAAACACTCATACATATATAATAAAGTAATACATTAAAAAACTATTATGTTCAATACCATAAATTTAAAAATGAAAATTAAAACTTAATTACAATAACCTCAATACTATAATAATAGAAACAATTAATTATATTAACTTTTGTAGCATAATCCACTAAATTGATTTTGACATATAGAATGTGTTGACCTCTATGCTCATAATAGTGTAATGACTTTTCAAATATGTAGTATTTTGAGAGAATCTTCCTTAAATTCAGCAACATTTTGCCTACTTGCAGTATAAACCAAAAATAACCTTTTGATATTACTTCTACAGAAGAGATAAAAGAGAAGAGTGTGTTTATGCATGTATATATGTGTACATGCTTGTGTGAGTACATGTATATGTGTGCACGTTTGTGAGTTTGAATGTGTATGTCTGCATGCCTGAGTGCATGTGTCTATGTGCTTGCACACCTGTGTGTTTTGTAGCATTTGAAAGTATTTCCATGGTGACTTTGGTAGAACTGCATTCAAGTTATTAAGCTAAACTAATTTTCCTTATGCATTTGTATTTAAGTAAACTGGTCTGATACAATAGCAAAAAATGCATTTTTATCTACACAACAGCTGAAAAATATCTTGGCAGAAATTACAGGTAGCATGAAACTGATATCTTTTATTGATTTCTCTGCCTTCAGGTTCATGAATTCACTTTTGATCATGCTAGAATGTGTGAAAAGAATGCTATTTGAAAAAAATGCTTTACTTTCTAGTTCAGAATTCCTTTGTTATTTTTGATTTCCAGGTTTTGCCAAGGAATAGCATGTGAGTTTTTAGTATGTCACACATTCTTGCCTAAAAAATGGACCCTTGACACTTTTCTGTGGTCAGAATGGGCATGTGGTAAAATTCCATGACTTCAAGAACAAACTCAAGGCTGTATTCAATCATATAAAATGGCACAGTATAGGATGGTAATAGCCTAGTACAAAAGGAGATTAGTACATCAAGATAGTTGAAGCCCTAAATTAATTATAATTCAATGCTGCATCTGCATACTAGTTTGCAGTGTGTACTAGTTTGTAAATAAAGGAAAATTTAACAGTATATACTTATAACATGCATTCAAATATCAGTCAAATACAGCAGTCAGACTTTAGTGAATAATATGCTTTTAAGTGTTCAGACATGATTATGTAAGGTGAATGCTTAGGTACAAGTAATCAAGCTCTCTCTGTATGCTACTACATCTTGGCTGAGGTACTCTCTCAATATACAAGAGGCTGTCTGAGTCATTGCTTGCTGTCAACATCAATTTTAACAAATTTGACTTGTCTAATTTGTTCCTTTTAGAGAAATAAGCAATCCAATGTAATTTTTGACGATGTATTATTTTTTACATTTATTGTTTGAAAGATTCATGGCTCTACACATTGCATTTTGATCAAATCCACCCCGTGTCCTTTCATTTAGTCTTCCCATCACTTCTTTCCAACTTCCTGCATTCCTTTTTTAACCCATTTAGTCCAGTTAGTGTTGTCATTACATGTGTGGGTATAGAGTATAAGAAATCAGTTAAGACTGACATCCCTGAATAAATACATGCTTCTCTCCTTAATAGCCATAAACTTTTAAAAACTCCTCAACCATGGATAAGACTTTCTGGGTTTCTTTTCCATGCATGCTGTAACATATAATGGCTTGGACTTGGGCAGGTCTTGTGAATGAAGCTCTATATAGTGACTCATTAAGTAGCCAGAGTGGTTGGAACTCACTATGTAACCCCAGGCTGTTCTCAAACTGACAACTCTTCTGAAAATTGGGATGATACATGAGCTCTCATGGCTACTCCGACAGTTGTCTTAAAGAAAGAACTGCTACATAAGAAAAGTTTTGACTGTCCAATAGTAAACTAAATAAATTTCAAGTTTCAAACCTCAAGTAATTGTATACACAACTCAAAATTGTTTTCTGTATTTGCTGTTATTCATAGGAAATGGTAGAAAGATAGTTGCTGTGTGCATTATAAAAATAAACAGGTTTGAGAAAAATATCTCACAATAATGGAGGGATGAATGTACATATAATAATCTTTGGAGGATTTAAATTTTGAGTTTGCATCATAAAATGTGCGCTTCAGCATTAATAATTAGAGAAAGGTTGAGTAACTAATGTGTCATTGGTATTATAAAATTTTACTTAATACACATAGCATTATATAAGATGCTATTTTTAGTAGATCATGTAACCATCCTGTTCCATTACTTCTCCAAATCTACTACAATTCTTTAGAGCACTAATGTTCAGGTACATGTGACTTGCACCAGCCAATTTAATATAAATTGGCATCATTGCTCAGTGGAAGAAGGAAAAGGCATACCCCATTCTTTATAGACTTTGGTTTGTTGCTTGCTATGTGAAGAGCATGCATGTTTCAGATAGCTGTTAATTCCAAAGAGAAGACAAGGAAACAATATCTAAATTCAGTATGCCCTCAAGAGTAGAGCTACCTCATCAAATAATACATTCTGAAAAGATAATGAAACAAAGGGCAAGACATAAAAATCTGTGCCTATAGAAATAAGTTTTTGAAATTTTGTTTGCTATGCCACAATTGCACAGTATATATAGTATAATCACATTTTTTATTATTGCCACAGTATGTGAGTCCAGCTGAATTTTCTAAACAGGTAATAAGAAAAATTTTGTCTTTTGATCAACACTCTTAATACATATTCCAGATAGCAAATAATGTTGAGTTAATGTATCTTTGTAAAAATTTCATTAAAATAATCAAATCAAGTAAGTCATATGCAACCTAAATGAATGGATAGCAATCATGATCAAATCTCACTTCTTATATTTAATGTATTGATCAATTAAATAAACAGTCTGCCATCTTGAGTTTCAGACTTATTTGCATAAAGACAAATAGTCCTAGAAAACATTATGTTCTCATTTTTTTATTTTTATATTGTTTTTTTTTCAGGCCACAGACAGTTTTGTTTTAAAAATGACTATAGAAGTACAAGAACATTTAAAAATTTAATAATGTGAAAAAGAAACAAAATGATTTTGAAATACATTTTGCATATATATATATATATATAGTAGCAAAATACCATATCACCCAAGAGATATTTAAAAAGTCAAATGTGGTTGATAGGTAAGAAAAACTCTTCCACTGACCAGACTATATATTGGCATAGTGCTTGGCATTCCTCAACATTATTTAAAACTTTTCAGGGTTATTTTTGAAAGTAAAGAGGAATGGTAAATTGTTTCTTCACATGATTCCTCTCTGTCTTCTCTATCTCTTTTTCTGTCTCTGTATCTCTGTGTCTCTTTCTATGTCTCTGAGTCTCTTTCTGTGTCTCTGTGTCTGTGTCTCTATCTTCCTCTCCCCCCCCGTGTGTGTATGTATGTACACTGAGTCCAGGACCTCAGGCAAGGTAAACAATTTCTTTGCTAATGATATAGCTTTGGAGTTCTGCAATGGTTTTCTCAAGACAGCAAAGACATTTTTTTACATCTTCCCAGAAGTTCATTTATCATATTTTATTGATAAAAATTTATTAACATTGAAGTACAAAGGAAACTCTTTTAAAAGTGGGTTTCTTATAGGGCTTAGTGTCTCGACTTCTCCCAATGTACAAGGACCTGAGAAAAGAAAAAGAATCTCTTGACTAATCAGGAGTTCCTTTGCAAAAGAATGACATAAGAGGCAACAAATCACCTTTCTGATATCATACTAACTCAGATTATCTGATAAATGGGCCTTCTTTAATAGTTTGTTTCCATAATACATGCTTTAAATATCAAATGATTAAAAAAATAAATAAAGTTTAAACTTGGCATGCGACATATAACAGCCTACTTGGGCATCAAATCACAACTGATTTGGAACAGAGCCACTGCAAGATCTTCCAAGGAGGAAAAGCACACAGAGAAAGAACCTTTATATAACATTCATCTAAGAATAGAAGCATGCATTTTACACTGAGTGGGCAAAGGACATTATAGTACTTTCTTACTTTCTTTAAGAACTCTGAAAGAAGTTAACACGCACTTGTAAAAGTTCATCTGCTTATAATAGTTTTATGTTAATCATTTTCACTAGTCGTGAAATGTAAAAGTAGTAAGCTTTTAGATCACTTCCAGATAAAGCATTTCTGAATCTTCAGAAAACTGATCCTTTTTATATTTGATTACAGTCTAGTTCCCTAATTTAATAATGGCTCATTCAACATTTTCATGTATTGAAATTCTAAAAGTAGACAGGATTTTCCATCTTCAAAATGATTCTTAATATTTGAATTAACCAACTGAAAAAATTTTAAAGAAGCATTTAAATTTGATTGTACATCTTCAAAAACACTAGTTATATTTTAATAGTCAACTTAAAAAATTCAACAACAATAACAATCATAATAAAGCCCAATTCTTAGCCATATAGATCATAGTTTTGCATTCAAAAAATTATTGTGGCATTAATTTCTGGCATTCTGAGATATGCAATGCTTCTAATTTCTTACCAAGTAATTTCTCATATTCATCTCTTCATTAACAAGTTAAGTAACTCATATTTAGATTCTGATATTGTATATAAACTATTTTTATTATGATCTTGAGGACAAAGTAAAAAATGAGAGTGACCTGGATTCCTTTGAACTGACGTCTAATAAACTTGCGTATAGCCCTTAGTGCCTGGACGTCAAGTGTTCCCATCCTACCAATGTGGATGTTGTATCATGGTGCTGAGAGGATGCTACTCTAAGTTCATGACTTAGTATTACAGCTTCGCTCACTTATTGTTGTTTCCTCTAACTCAAGCAAAAACAATATCATGTATTAAACCTATGGTCTGCTGTGACATAATGATCCTGTACCCTATAAAGATTTGCCATTTGTATTGGTTAAATAAAATGCTAATTGGCCAGTAGCCAAGCAGGAAGTATAGGTGGGGCTATTAGACTAGGAGAATTCTGGGAAAAGGAAAGGCTTAGTCCGTAGTCACCAGCCAGACACAGAGGAAAGAAGATGAGAATGCTTTACTGAGTAAAGTATCAAACCACATGGCTAAGCAAAGAAAAGAACTATGGGTTAATTTAAGTTGTAAGAGGTTGTTAATAATAAGCCTGAGATTATAGGCCAAACAGTTTATAATTAATATAAACTTTTATATGATGTTGGATCTGAATGACTATGGGGCTGGGCAAGACAAAAACTTCCATCAAAAATGGTAATTAGAGAATATCTGTAAATTTCATTGCTCTTGGCAGGCCATTCTTACTTTGCTATCCCTTGTATGATTACAGTTGTGTCATTAAAATTTTCTTGTTACTGCAGATGAGCAAATGTCAGTGATCATATCTTTGATTTAGAGTAGAAAGATTTTATTTTTAGAAACTTTTGGATATGCAATTTCACTTATCAGGTCTCTATATGTATGAAAACCATTCATTCTTTTTTCAATTTTAAAAAGATTTTTATTTTTTTAAAATTTTACTTTTATAGAAAATGGTTTTATCATAGAATATATTCTTATGGTTCTCCCTCCCTAACTCTCCTAAAATCTTTCCCACTTTCCTCTCATCTGAATCCACATTCTTTGTCACTTGTTAGAAAATGAACAGGTATCTAAAGAAGAATAATAAAATAAGGCATAAGAAAAACAAACATATCAAAATAATAAAAAAAGTAAACAGAGCAAACAGAGTCTACAAAAAACATGTATAAATACAAAGACACACCTGTCCACACACACAGGAGTGCCATAAAAATACAAAACCCAGTACCATGGTATGTATGTAAAGGTTCTGTAAGGTTAAAAAATAATCCTTTGTGAACCTTATGAGACAAAGAACCTGCCAAGATGCAATTTGTTTAGTGTTGTCCATCTACTGCTAGGTATGGGGCCTACCCATAGGAATGGTCGGTTTCCCCAATGATACTCACTTAGAAAATATATTTTTTGCAAGTGGTTAACAACTGGAGCTAGCATCTGTGTTAGGGATGGGAACATGTGTCCACTTCTCCTTCAGCTCTTGGACACTATTGTTTGCAGTTCCATAAAGGCCCTTTACGTGCATCTAAAGTCCCTGTGTACTAATGTGAGCATTGGGCATGCTGTGTTTGGAATGCCTTCTTTCCTTAGTGTCCTCCATCTTTTCTGGCTCTTATGATGGCTGAATAAAGCACTTATCTATGAGTTTAGCAGAATGTAATTAGGAGTCCTTTTACTGCTATGTTTCTTTAGCAGAACAGTAATATTTTGATTTCCCCTACATTCCTGGACTAACCAGTCTCAGATTTTGGCCAAATGGACAATATTAGGCATGGGTTCCATCTCATGGAATGCTCTTTAAATACAATCAAATATTGGTTGTTTATTCCTGTAAGCTTTGTGCCATAATTGCACCAGAGTATCTTGAAAGTAAGCCACCAGTGTAGATCAAAGGGTTTATGGTGAGGTTGGTATTTACCTTCTTTGATAGTACCTAGTAATTTCCAGTATCCAGAACACCAGTCAGTATGGGTGAAATCTTTAAGTAGGCAAAGGCTTGATCTCTCCATATTAAGTTGTTGAAATAAGAGCGGTGGGGCTCCGTCCCCAGCACCCCGGCTGCCTGCTCGGCTAGCTTATGCCCCGAAATAACAACACACAAACTGTATTCATTTAAATACTGCTTGGCCCATTTCTATCTAGCCTCTTCTCGGCTAACTCTCGCACCTGGACCATTTCCTATATTCTGTGTAGCACCCAAAGGTGCGCTTACCGGGAAGTTTCTAGCCTACGTCCATCCTGAATCGGAGCTTCATCCGCGTGTGTCTCAGAGAGGAGCTATCACGTCTACCCAGGAGCGCGGAGCATGGCGTCTCTGAGCTCACTTCCTCTTCCTCCCGACATGCTATTCTGTTTACTCCTCCCACCTATGTTTTAACCTATGAGGGCCAAGCAGTTCCTTTATTACTTAACCAATGAAATCAACAGATTGATATACGACACTCCCACATCATTAAGTGAGCTTTTCAGGCATTCTCCTCAGCAATAGGGCCTTATTCTCAAATATTGCGAGCAACGAATAGCCTTGACAGCAGCCTGGGCTGTTTGGGAGTTTGTGCTGTGATTACTTCATCCAACAACTTGGTTTAGATGTGACATAATCATTCCCAGTACATAAATGCTGCACACCGCGCCCCCGTGTCTGTGCTCTGTGCCCTGGCACCCAGTTCCCGAGCTTCGGGCAAGGGGCTGCCCTGGCACCCAGTTCCCGAGCTTCGGGCAAGGGGGCTGGAGGTTAAAATACACAAACACACACAGACAGAGAGACAGCGACACAGGTCATCCCTGAATTCCCCAAGAATGCCCCCTTTATTGTGTTCAGGGGCAGATTATATAGAGATAGTGACGCCCCAGCCAAACACACCAGAAACCACTCTCCTGCCATCAGGAACTCCTGAAGGTATCCTGCTCAGAGCAGCTGTAGGCACTCAGATCAGGGGATTACAAGAAATTCAGGATCTAGGGTCTCACTGCTCCCAACACAAAAAGTTTCATTTGTTGATGAGAAATGACCATTCGGGCCTCTATCTCAAACATTATTTGGAGATATCTTTTATATCACCTTCATATAATTATATATTTTAGGAAGTGTTTACTGTTTTCAGTTTCTGTAAAACCCTCAAATAGTCCTTAGCTTTAGTTGTCCTTCCCTGAATTTCTTTCTCCATTCCCTCTTCCCTTCACCTCCTCATTTGATCTTACCATTTCTTCCTCACCCAACCATCCATATTTATCTGTTTCCCCTTCCTAGAGAGATCCATCTCTGATACCAGACTCTTACTCTTTCCATAAACTCTAAGGTTGTATGAATTGTAGAATTGTAGCTCACTCATTAAAGACATAACAGCTAACATCCACATATAAATAAATTCTTACTATACTTGTTTTTCTGAACCTGTGTTAACTTATTCAGCTAGAGACTCCATATTTCCTCATTAGTAATTTATATCCTTCTAATGAAAAAGAGTATTTCTGTAGTTAGACACTGCCGGCACTTTGTGAATTGTTGATCTAGACATTTTGAGGACAAAAAAATGAATAATTTGAAGATTCCCTAAAATGCTGCAGTCCTTCTCTGAAAGGAAGGTTCTGTGTAATGTGTAAAGTATTCAAAGCTTCTCTCAGAGCCATCCATTGGCTTCATGGTTTCAGAAGGATATGATCACTTAAAGCCCCCCAAAATATATGTGAATATTTTGCAGTTTAAATAAGTGTCTTGATTGTAGTGTTGGAGAAATACTATAAAATTAGGAAGTAAGACATCTTTTGATGTTGTTGGGATCAGATTTTGAAGTTGATTTTCTAACAAATTATAGTTCAGAATTTGAATTTGAAGATAAAGGTCTTTAGAAAAACTGTACTTGAGGCCTCCTGTAGCACTAGCTCTAGTTAGTCTTAATTTGGAACCAGATAGCAGGGTAAGTGATTAAAGATCAGAGAGATAAAGGGGCAAGCCAAAGCCAACTCTTATCTTCCTAACTGATCAGAGGAAAAAGAGCCACGCTCCTGTCTCTTATGCCCTATATTTCTCTCTCTGCCCAGTCACATCACCTCCTGTCTGTCTGTCCAGGCCTCCAGAACTCTGTGGTTAACTAATGGCTATCTCTGATCTCTGATCTTCAGGCAAGCTTTGTTTGTTAGAGCACAAATTAAATAACACCACAACATCTTGTTATTTTTATTGTGTTAGAGAATGACTCTCTCGCTGTTGTCTTATGGTAATATTTTTGAATTCTTCATTATCTGATTTGAAAAAAAGAATTTTTTTTCCTATTTTACCATAAATGCTTGTGGACTGTAGTAATACCCTAGTCTCTATATGCTTGGCAAGCAAGCATGACTACTCAAGAGATTTTTATGTCCTGCCTCCACAAAAAAATAAGATGTAATGGCATAATTGTAAGCCAAGAAGAATCTATGAGCCCTTTCTCAAAAACAGAGTGGATGAAGCCTGAGAGAGAACAGGGATCAGGACTGGTCACTGGCTCTACATGCAGACCCATGTATGTGCACTCATATATGCAAGAACACAAAAAAGGAACACAAGCATGTATGTACTCAGCCACAAATACATGTTTGTGATGAAGATGCACACGTTTTCAAAGTTTAGATTGAGACTCATATGTTATGGTAATAAGTCTTTACTTTATAAATTAATCAGTATTTATAAAAACAAGACATGCAGATTTAGTTAACAATTTTAATCTCTAAATTAGAAATTCCTATCTAAATGCAACATTCCTAGCTTGCATAGATTACTTTAGTGACCAACAGCTACAAATTGAATAACTCTGTGAAGCTTATTACTTTGAAATGTTTCTCGAGACATTTTATGTTAATCCCATTATAATGGACTACAATCAAGCAATTTCAATGGCAGTAATTTTCAGCATTTTATAGAAACTGTAGATGGATTGGCCTGAATCCAAAACCTACTCCAAATCAAAAAGCTCTCAACAGTTATATTCTTGATAACAGTAAATGCTGAAATATCTTTCATAAAATAGTAGCATAAAAGTACTATTATGCAAGTGACCATACAAATTTTGGATTTTGTTTTTAATTCCTTTGTGTTAGAGAATATTTTGTGTAGAAATATAATTTCAAGATAGGAGATATGAGATCCAAATAACTATTTTGGTTTTCTATGGATATACTCATTGTTGAGCTTTGTTTTTATTAAATAAATATTTTTATTTATTAAGCTTACAAGTAGCCCAATCTCATAAAGTATAATTGATCATATAGCATCAAATGATAATTAGATTCTTTTTGTAAGTTTGATCTTAAATGTGAAATTTCTACCATATTCATGACATTAAAATAAAAAAGTGATTCTATAAATAAAAGAAGAGTGCAATATTTTTAAGAGACATGAATATATATACCATTCATCCTCATCATTCAGTTCATTCATCATTTAACAATTATAATCATAACCTCCTGTGTCCTTGACAGATCTCTGCCAATATCACCTCCCAATTCGTGGAACCATTCATAATACTAAACCCTGTAGTTCAATTGCTTTTGCTTTTTATACAAACACTTTTTTTTATTCCCTTCATCATCTGTCTTATTTCTCTACTTATATTTAGGCACTATATGAAGGAAGAGATGATCCAGTTACCTGATTTATCTTTTCTAAGAAACTGCATCTTACTTCTCTGATGATTTTGTATTAACTTTCTTTCTATTTCATTAATTTTTGTTTCATTTTTATTATTTCTTTCATTTTCTTTTAAATTTGGTTTTAGATTGTTCTTGTTTCTTCCAAATTATTGTGTTGAGACATTGTATTTTATTTGTATTCTTTTGGTTTTTGAAATTAATGTGTTTAAAAGTATCAGTTCTCACTTAGGACTGGTTTTAATATGTTCCACACAACTTTTGCTCTATAGTGTGTTTAATTTCATTTAATTCTGGAATTTTTAAAATTTCTTTTGTAATTTCTTCTTTGTCAGTTTATTATTCAGTAATGTGTTGCTTAATCTCGAATAATTTGTACACTTCATAAAGGTTCATTTGCAGATCATTTTAAATTTTATTGCACTGTGGTAAAATAGGATAATTGTAGTTATTTGTATGAATGTGGTAATATGAGGTTTATGTCCCTTTATGTAGTCTATTTAAACACATTTCATGGGATTCTGAGTAGAATAGATATTAGTTGGTGTCCAGGTATAATATTCTGTGGATATGTTTTAGGTCACAGAAAAAATATTTTGTATAGGCCATATCTGTTTTTCTTATGAATAAGGTATAGGCATTGATTAAAGATATACAATATATAAAAGCTTTGAAACGTGGTTTAAATTTTTATGAAAGTGAAATAATTGAGATTTATTCTTTCCCCTATTTCAGGTTAGGAAATAAAAGTAATACCTTCATACAAAAATTTAATTTGACCCTGATGTTTGTATTTTAATAGGAAAGAATATGAGTAAAAGCATAAACTGTATTGGAAATGCAGGATCTATAATGAAATTAATGAATTCTTATCAGATAGGAGAAATAAAGATAGCTAATAGCAAAAATAATTTATCTTGGAGCAAAGGTGGAGAGAATTACATCTATCTCCTAAGTGCATTTAAAATGACAGTTTTATTGTGTTGCATTAAACACTGCTTTCAAACACTTTCACACTCATTAATTTTGAATCTTTTCTTCCTTTACAAAGAAAACAAAGTATCTTTTTTATTATACATACCAATGCCAATTCTCACTTCCTACCATCCCTGCATAACCTCCACCTTCTCCCCCATCCCACCTTCCATCCAATCTTCAGAGAGGGTGAGGCACATTGCTTGGGGGAAGGTCCAAGTCCCTCCCTATTATATCTAGGCTGACCAAGGTATTCCTCCAAAGAGAATGGGTTCCCAAAGAGCCAGTACAAGCTGCAGGGATAAATCCTGGTGTCACTCTCAGCGATCCCACAGTCTGCCTCAGCCATACAACTGTCACCCACATTCAGAGAGTCTAGTTTGGTCTTATGCTGGTTCCTTCCCTGTCTGGCTGGAGTTGGTGAGCTCCCATTAGCTCAGGTAAACTGTTTCAGTGGGTGCCACCATCATGATCTTGACCTCTTTGCTCATAATATCATTACTTCCAGTCTTAAACTGGACTTTGGGAGCTCAGCCCAGTGTTCTGCCGGTCTCTGCCTCTGTGTCCATCAGTTGCTGGATGAAGGTTCTATGGTGACATTTAAGATATTCATCAATCTGACTACAGGGCCTGTTTGGGTACCCTATCTGTTGCTTAGGGTCTTAGCTGGCAGCATTCTTGTGGGTAACTGGTGTCAGGTTTCTTATTAGCCCCATAAAGATTTCCTCAATCAAAATATCTTTCATTTCGCTTATCTCAAAATATCTCATTTCCTTCCTCCATCTCGACTATCCTGTTCCCTCTAGTTCTCCTTCCCCTCCCCTCTCCCCTCCTCTTCCACTTCCACTCTTCCTTCTCCCTACACCAACATGCTCCAAATTTTGTCAGGCTCATTGTCCTTTGTTTTACAGCTAATATTCACTTATGAGTGAGTACATACCATGTTCATCAATATAGGTCTGGGTTACCTCACTCAGGATAATTTTCTATAATTCTATCCATTTGCATTAAAATGTCAATATGTCATTGTTTTTTACCGCTGAGTAGTACTCCATTGAGGAAATTACATTTTCTTTATCCACTCTTCGGTTGAGGAGGGGTATCTAAGTTGTTTCTAGATTCTAGCTATTACAAATAATGCTTCTATGAAAATAGTTGAACAGATGTCCTTGTAGCATGATTGAGCATCCTTTGGGTGTATGTGCAAGAGTGGGTATTTCTGGGTTCTGAGGTAAGTTGATTCCCAATTTTCTGAGAAATTATCATACTGATTTTCCAGAGTGGTTGTATAAATTTGCATTTCCACCAGCAATGGATGAGTGTTACCTTACAATACATCCACTCCAGCATAAGCTATCATTTTGTTTTTTTTTTTCTTAGTCATCCTGACTGGTGTAAGATTGTATCTCAGAGTCATTTTGATACACATTTGCATGATACTAATGATGTTGAACATTCCCATAAGTGTTTTTCTGCCATTTGAAATTCTCTGTTTAGTTCTGTACACCATTTTAATTGGGTTATTGGGAATTTTGATGCCTAATTTCTCGAGTTCTTTATGTATTTTGGAGATCAGTTCTCTTTCTGATACGGAGTTGGTGAAGATCTGTGTTCTTTGTTTTATGGAAACTTCTCAGTTTCAGGAGTTCCCATTTAATTATTGTTGCTCACAGTATCTGTGCTACTGGTGTTATATTTAGGAAGTTGTCTCCTGTGCCATTGCACTGAAGACTACTACCACTTTCACTTCTGTCAAGTTCAGTATGGTCAGATTTATGTTGAGTCTATTTACATGACTCATGAATCTATTTACATTCTTCTACTTCTTGACACCCAGTTATTCCAGCACCATTTGTTGAAGATGCTTTCTTTTTTATTGTGTAAATTTAGCTTCTTTGTCAAAAATCAGGTGTTCAAAGGTGTGTGGATTAATATCCAGGTCTTTGATTTCATTCCATTGGTCAACCTGTCTATTTTTATGCTAGTACCATGCTGTTTTCATTACTGTAGCTCTATAGTAAAGCTTGATGTCAGAAATAGTGATGTCTCTGGAAAGTCCTTTATTGTATAGGATTGTTTGGTTATTCTGGGTTTTTGTTGTTGTTGTTTGTACATATAAAGCTGAATTTTTTTTAGTTGTTGTTTAATTTTTGTTTAATTTGAGGCAGGGTTTCTCTCTCTTTGTGATAGCCCTACTCATCTTGAAACTAGGTCATAAGACCAGGCTGGGCTCAAACTCATAGATCTACTTGTCTCTACCTTTTGAGTGCTGGGATCTAGGCTTTAGGTACTACTGAAAATCTTTAAAAATCCAGTTTTAAAAAAAATTGCAGTGAAAGAAAGAAAGGGATCGAAAGGCCTCATATTCATTGGAGTATCAGCATGACCACATTCAGCTGGGATTCCAACTGTAAAAGGGAAATCCTTAAGTTTTTGCACCTGAAACAACACAACAAAAACCTCTACAAATGTGTTTCAAGGGAGTCAGGGTTTCTCTAAAAGAGGCCGTTGAATTTGGAAAATCTTTCCACATGGTTCTGACTTTAGAGGTATGAGAGATCAAAGAGTTCTGGATCTTTCTCCATGGTTAAAACTACTGATGAAAGGAAATTTATGTCAGAGAAGACTTTTCATGAAGATCATGAGGGGTCATTATGTAAACTGAAGCCTGGATTTCATTGGTGATCTCAAGGTGTTAAACAATTTAGAGTCATGTTGTATGTTACAAGGATTGCTACACAGAGGTAGTGGATCTAGCAAAATAGAAAGATGTACCTAGCAGGCAACAAAACTGAAGTGCAAAGTCATCTAAGCCCTTTGACATCTTATGGAGATAAGGGATTTAGAGTTTTCTCTATGTGATTTTAGTGTAGCTTTGGTCTAGTGGTCCCTCAATATGCATTGATTCTGATTTTTTTTTGAGTTCTAATTGATATTTTATGCCATTGGGTGTTGGAAGTATGTGATTTGCCTCTTGATTTTGCAGGGGTTACATTTAATAAATTGTCTTGGGTCTCAGAAGAGATTTTGGACTTTAGACTTTTAGGTAGTGTTAAAAATGTCAGATTATTGGACTTTTGAAGTTTTACTAAATACATTTTGCATGATGATATGGTTGCAAACCTATAGAGCCAGCAAGTGGAATGTGGTGATTTGAATGACACTGTCCCTTTATTGGCTTATATGTTTGAATAGGTGGTCCCTAGTTGGTGGAAATGTTTAAGATGTGTCACCTTGTTGGAGGTGGTGTGTCTTTGTTGAAAGGGAGCATCACTGAGGGTAGGCTTTGAGGTTTCAAAACCCAGTGCCTTTCCCAGTTAGGTTTCCCATTCTCTCTACCTCCTCCTTACAGATCAAGATATGAGTTCCCATCTATTCTTAACATCATGCCTTTGTTCCAGCATTATGAATTGCAAACCTCTGAATCAATAACTCAACTAGGTATTTTATCAGCAATAGATAGTAATTAATACAGACTCTATGTTAAAATTAATGCATTATTAGCACAGAAGAGAAGATACAATGGTAATTCATTTTCTTTTTGGCTCTTTTAAAACATTTGAGAGAAGAACAGGATCCACTAGTAACATCAGAGAGCAATGAAATGAAGCATAGAATGGAGAGCAGGAATTCTAAACAGCATTTTTTTCTGAATTTCCCATGTGTTCATTCAGAAACTACATTACTGGGGTAATACTTGAAGCAACTTTCACACTGGTGTTAATTATAAATTATGAATTCGTCATCAAGTCATATGAGACCAGAACAGCCTTCAAAAACATACATGATAAATGTAGCATCCGCATTGGAACAGTGGAAAGAAAAGATCATTTTCCTAATTGTTGGAGGAAGATGCTTGTTTGTTTTCTGGCTACCCAGACTCCCAAAATAATCACACAGAAACCATATTATTTAAATTACTCTTTGGCCCATTAGCTCTTACTTATTATTGGCTAACTCTTGCATCTTAATTTAACACATTTCTAGTAATCTCTGTATTGCCACATGGCTGTGACTTATCAGGAAAAGTTCCCAGTGTCTGTCTCCAGCAGCAGCTCCATGGCTTCTCCTTGATTCCACCCTTCTTTCTCCCAGCATTCCATTCAGTTTTCTCCACCTAGCTCTGTTCCCCTATAGCTCTTCTATAGACCCAAATCAGTTCATTTAATAATCAATGATATTGATAATTTACAGAGGTGAATCTCTTTAAATAAAAATAAAGGTTTTAACTTTAACATAGTAAAATTACATATAACACAGCAGGTATCAAGCAATAATTAAGGTTACAATATTTATATCTACTTTATCTTTTAACATAACTAAAGAAAACTATAAATTCTTGAACACCATCAAAGACTCCAGAATGTTATAATATTACCTAAGTAAATAGGAAGTACATTGTAAACAACTTCCAAAACTCTAGAATTGACAGAGACATCTTGCTACCTGGACTGTCACCCAAAGTTCTTCTGTTGGGACATCCATCTTCAGCCTATAGACCCATAGTATCCAGCAGACTTTTCCATGAATCAGGAAATTTGAAGGACTGTTTTGCCTCTATTAGCAGTTTGTCAGTCACTTTCTACTGTGTCCTACAGAATGTCTGGCAGACTCTTTCATGAAGTAGGAACCCTGAATGATGGTCTCACTTTTAGGCAAGTTCAGCAGTCATTTCTCTGTTTGCCCTGCAGGTCCAGTTCATCATGCAGTCCAGGCAAGAGCAGTTTCTTATCCAAATGGCTAACGAACTCCATAAGGAGCCTCTTCAATGCCCATCTTCCTCTTGTCATTGATTGGTGCTGCCAGGAACAGATTGTCTCAGTGTCATGAAAAGTCCAAAGTTCTTAAAACACTTTAAATGCTATATTCTGTAGTTTTTGAAAAATTTGAAGATTCCTTCTCCATCTGAAATACATCTCTGTACATCTAGAAAATCTAACTAACATAACTACAAACTTGACTATAATAGATGACTATCTACTTATACACTACATTTTAAAATGAGCTACACAAACACAATACCTTAGTCAAGGGCAGAAATACATATACATATATAATAAAATTGATCTTAAATTTGTATCAATAAACCAAGAACCAATATCCATACCAACGCAAAGTATCCATCTCTATAGCATATCTCCCTTTAAATGTAAACAACATTTGGGAAAATGGATGTAGTTCTCTCCATACTGCTTCCTGCTTTTTGTTGGCTGAAGTATTTTCTTTGGGGTGGGAGTGTTCACGGCAACATTTTAGGGGTTCTTGGCCCATTAAACCATATAAGTCTTGATGAAATCCACAGGTTCTCATCGTCTGTGGAAATAAAAGAACGTCTTTTCCAAAGCAACATATCATTAGACTCAAATTTTAAATTCAAAAAATATATTTCAAAGGTATTGGCTTAGCATATCAGTCCCCAGAATCAAATGTGTCTCTGCAATGAAAAAATTCAAAGATAACACAAAAATACACATAATACATAATGTGCATTTTCCATCTTTACATGGCTTGTTTTTTACTCTATTACTTTTTCTACTTGTTTAATATTTATTTTATTATCTTTCTCTTTCAATCTATGACTCTCTGTACTCTGTCTCTTTAAAGACTGTTTTATTTTTTAAAAAAATAACCATTTACTTCTTTTTATACTATATTTATTGTCTCTGTACTCTTTTTCTTTTCTCTCTCAAGCCTGCATACATTTATCTAACACTGTGATCCATTTAGAGGTCTTTTAAATATGAATCTGTCATATTGTGTATCTGTAATTCTTTACTGTCTCAAAGAGCTTTGAAAATGGTAAGCAGCTTGGTTGTAGCTGGCTCTGCCTCTCTTCACTTTCAAAATGGTGAAGGTATTATTACTGACAGCATTGTAACCACCAGGGAGGAGCCGTGCTCAGCACTTTAACTCTGAGAATGAGTATGCAGCACACAAATCCATTAAACCTGAGTAATAGTTAGATATGCCATGCAGAATAATGCACGGCCTGGAAATATCTTGTGTGTGGTGGTAGGAATCTGACATATTCTTCTGCCTGTGCTCTCTTAGCAGTTCTGATCCCACTGCCTGTCCAGGCTGAGTTCACTGAGCTGCGGGCATGGTCTCAGCTAGTTTCCCAAGAGAGCATACAATCACCTGGGCCCACAAACACATTCAAGTGCCATAGTTGTGCTTCAGAAAGAGTCAGAGTTCATGTTGGTAGCATGCCCCAGAAAGTCTCCTTTTCAAAATTGCTGCTTTTTTCCTGCTACTGCTGAATCAGGAAAACCTCTCTTAAAGAAGCTGCAGCGTGCTGCCAGTAAAATGCTGGCTACCCAGAAGCAGTGCTTGCCTCTGTTCTTTTGTGTCTAGGATTCCTTTCCAAGCTTTCTCAGGTTTTATATGGATTTGTAGTCCACCACATTGGCACGCCAATATGTTGAAGAAGTCTGCTTGTCTGTTTTCCAGCTGCCCAGCTCCTAAAATAATCACACAAAAACCATATTATTTAAATCAATGCTTAACCCATTAGCTCTTACTACTTATTGGTGAACTCTTACAAATTAATATAACCAATTTCTAGTGAGCTGTGGCTTACTGGGCAAAGTTCCTCGTGTCTGTCTCAGGCAGCCCTATGGCTTTTCTTTGCCTCTGCCCTTCTTTCTCTCAGCATTCAATTTAGTTTCCCCATGCATCTCTGCTCCCCTATAACTCTGCTATAGGCCCAAAGAAGTTCCTTTATTAACCAATGATATTCATAGTATACAGAGCAGAATACCACACTGCCTAATAGTAAATTATGCCTGGTACAAAGGATCTGAAGATTAAATAAAATGTCAAAACAACAGCAATAAAAAAAAATCACTTGTGAATTTATTCAAATAATGAACTTGTGAACTTAAAAATGACTGATGTAGGAAGTCTTTCTGTATATCTGTTGCCTTTATTATTTAATAAATAAAGAAGGTCTTTGGTTTGTGATAGGGCAGAATAAAGCCAGGTGGGAAAACAAAACTAAAAGATGGGGAAAAAAGTAGGCTGAGTCAGGAGAAGCGATGGAGTCACTGGATGAGACAAAGGTTCATACCTGACAATGATGAGACTGCTCTGTTTTTTTTCATCAATGTTTCTAAAAGGCCCATAAACTATAGGCTTAGTCAACAGATTATGATCTAATTGGAGGCAAAATCTTGTAGTAGTTAAGATACTATAGAAAGAGTTAGGTTATTGGTTCTGTGCTAATTGAAGGGATAGTACACCTTGCTCCTCTCATTTTTATGTTAGTCCTATTCCCTGAATCCTATATATACCTGCTACAACATGAACTTAGGAGAATGGTGTACAATGCCTCCCTAGACGCAAAGTAATGGGTCTGAGTGAGTGGATAAAAATCATGAAACCATTAGTCAAAATCACCCTCTTCTAAGTTGTTTATCTCAGGTATATTTTATCAAAAATATGTCTATCTATTTCAGAAATGTCAGGAAATTGCTTAAACGTGATCATAGGCAGAAGCAAAAAAAAAAAAAGGAAAGAGACCATTGAATAAAATTCTGTTACTTGGTAAAGCGTATGCATGGTAGTTAGAGTCAATTTAATTCAAAATGTCTGAAAAACGTGAGACTATCCATCCCTACATATGCATTTTAATTTTAAACTAACCCTAGAATACATTTTACAAGAACTTACAAATAAGAGAATCACTATTACTGTAAAGATAGAACTGAAGTACTTGAAATTGCAGAGGTTCAAGGAATAAAATATGTGTAAAAGACAAATGCAAAATAGTGCTTTCAGCACTGCCCTCTGAAGAAAGAAAGGCCAGGGTTACTGAAATAAATCTCTAAATTTAAAACATATTTTTAGCATTCAGAAAATTATGTGAGATTAGAATAAAAAAGAAATCTCAAGGGGACAAAACCTGGAGAAAATGTGGACATTTTAACAATTATCAGAGGAGACAAAAGGACCCCATCCTAAGAACATTTTCTCTGAAGTAATTTTTAGGCTGTTGGATATCAAAAGAGGCCAGGTTTATTCCCTCTAAAGCAAGGCTTCCAAATCCTGCTTGAAAAACTGTCTCAATATGGAAATAATTCTTTGTATTTTATAGCTTTATGAAGGCTTTCATCTAAGAATCTCAAAGAGGAAATGAAGTGAGTGCAGTGATTGAATTTTTGAATATTAATGACTTCAAGAAAAATGGAAGCAATTAACAAGAAATAGAAGTCTACTATAATGAAAGCCACTTTTTAATGTTATACATAAGGTTAGTTGGATAGTTACAGAAAAACGATAGCTGATAGCAATTACTCTGTATCTGAGTTTCCTTCTATGCAGCTTAATTATGCTACATGAGTAGGATAGAGACTGTTCAGAGAAATGCAAGAGTTTTGTACTAACAGGAACTTGTCTCTCTTATTCTTATTGAATACCTCTATTTATGAAGTGTTTAAATATTATAATTCATAACCACTGTGTTCAAGAATGTTTACAACCCAAGGCCTCTAAAAGAAAAGAATGGGCATTGAAACACTGCAATATTCCTTCTGGTCAAGGCCACAACGGGACAAAAACACAGTGCGTTGTAGGATGTGATTTACTGGCAATGAAAGCCTCATCCAAATCTGTATGATGGCCATATATCTAAAGCAGTTTCTTAGAAAACCATCTTTCCTTATTGAATCAACCATTGACAAGTTGAATCAACAATGCTTTCTGAAGAGTTTCTTTGTTGAAATGGTGAAATCAGCAGCATCATAGGGTCTTAGGTTGAGCATTTTCCTTGGACGACAGCCGTGAAAAAGAGAAAGAATGGAACAAGCAAATGAAGAGGGAAGTTATAGCCTTGTCATGACCTAATGACTGCTCTGTGCAAATGCAGAACACCACTGAACCTTAACTTTAACAAAACGTTATTCCAAAATGCATATTGTGATACAAATGATTTTACCTAGATGTGCATAGTATTATTAAGTAGTGAATTTAAAACAATGCCCTTGTAACTTTAATGGCATTCTTAAAGTTATTCTTTGCTATAGTATACTATTGATCACATGTACATGTTAAAAGGAAAACAAAAGCGTCATCTGCAACTCCAAGGAGAAATTTTGTGCACAAGTCTTTAGAACTGAATTGCATATTTGAATTTAGGAGAAAAACTTCATATGAATTGTTAAACCCTTAAAGTTTCTCCTGAGACTTTCAAGGTTATGTGACCTCAAATTGAACATCTTATTTTTCTCTTTCATTCAGTAAACTCTCCCATCTTTATGAAAGGCAAAATTTTCTGACAGTTCTGCTTCTGCCAGGTAGAAAAACATTATTTAGGACAGCAGAAGGAAGGGACAGATAAATACTCCTTTATGCACACACATTTGAATGCAAATATATGGCGAGGTTTTGATTACTTCATCTATATAATTTTTATATGCACTTGTAGGTTTTAAATATTAATTTTAATGATCTTCCAACTTAGAGAACATTCTTAATAAATGATTAGGAAATGCCAGAAGTCAGGATATAGTGTATGAAAGAAGAATAAATGTTTTAAAAATAAAGAAATCTAACTGTAGTGTTTTTTTTTACCTTGTAGAAATATATCTTCATTTGAAAAAAATGATAAATTTTATCAGTGACCTGCAAGGTCAAGCCCAAGCATGATTTAGGAATGGTCCTCTGACAAATCTTAACAGTAGTTTATATTATATAATTAATTATCATCTCTTTGATTAGGATTTTGAGAAATACTAATGGTTGATATTTCCACTGTAGTCAGCTGTGGTGATTTTTTCTTTTTTCAAATAAAGCTAGACTGAATATCAGAGAATGGAGATAGCCACTAGCTAACCATAGAGGTCTGGAGTTCTGTACAGATAGACAGGGAGCGATATGGCTGGACAAAGAGAGGAAGTGATAAGCAAAGAGTAGACAGGAACCCAGTCTCTTTTTGGCTGGGAAGTTGAATATGTAAGGTGGCTGAGGTTTTGCTCCTTTGTCTCTCTGATCTCTCAGCATTTTCCCCTATGTCTGACTCCGACTTTTATTTTTAAGACCTATTACAACTTATGCTACAGTTTCCTGGGATTCTGATAGCTTGCTGTTTATGAACTTTTAATGTGAGATTCTCTAAAGTCTTTATTATACGGTTCCACAAAATATGAACATTCATTTGACATTAAACTTATAATAAACTATTCATTAGGGTTGGAGATATGGCTCAGCTGTTCTTTCAGAGTACCCAGGTTCAATTCCCAGGAACCATGAGGCACTTCAAAACTGTCTGTAACTTCAGTTCCATGGGTTCCAACACCACAGAAATACATGAAGGTGAAATACCAATGAACCCAAAATTAAAATAAAGAAAAGGAGAAGAAAAAACCACATGCATTATATTTTAAACAGCTTCTTTACATGTACTTAAAAGTACTAGGTGCTGCTTTTTTAAATGTTGCATTTTAAAATATATGATTAAATCCTCCAGAAAAACAATGGTGGATTCTAATTTAAATTCCAGTGGCTATGGATATAAAATTTGTGAAGTCTTAAGTCTTCAGACTAGCAATGAAGTTGCTAGCTAAATTCTGCTGCTTTGAATTGTAAAATACTCATCACTGCTACAGAAAAAAAAAAAAAACTAAGGCTAACATAGCAAAATATATGGCCATTGCAAAATGCCTGAGTATATCTAGGAAAAGAATGACGCTTGAAACGTTTTATTTTAATTTCAAGGTATTAAATGAAAGCATGGAAACATATTCCCCCTAAGGCTTGAAACAGTATTGCCTGTATTATTTCAGCTCCCATAAGGTTTATTCCTTAGCTTTTACATGTAAGCAGAACCATCTTTAAACAATTTACTTTAAATATGTTTTATATACTTCGCAGGAACAAAATGAGGAAAAAGAAGATTTTTCAATACTTGAAATCAGAATTTCATACATAAAATTATTTTTTGTAGTAACTTGTGTCTAGGAAGTACAATTTGAGTTTATAATTTGGTAGTTCTCTCATACATTAAAATAAAAGATGATAATAATTAACATAACAGGCCAGCCCAGCAGCACACCATGTTTATGCCTGAATCAGAAAAGTGTATAACTGTATCACAAAATCAAAATAATAACAAACCAAAAAATATTCCCAATAAACCAGGAGCTATGAGAATGGCATGTTATAAACAAACAAAAAAAGATCTACCCAGGCACACAAGAGAAGAGCTTGAAACCAAACTAAAGATAACAGAATTATATCCATGTAATATCACATTAGATGAAAGTACCTATGTTGTTTTATTTTATACATCAAACTAACCAAGTCATTGACTGCTTAGTTGGTCAAATATTTTCTAGGATTATACTTGAGAAAGACTTTGGATGGGATTAATAAAATTAATAGAATGAAAATGTTATGGGATCAGCTCATCTAATAAGTGGAAGGAATTATCAGAATGAAATGCTAATCTTCCCATCTGCGAGAAAAAACTCCTGTTTCTGTGCTTTCTACTAGTGACAACAGATTTTGCTCACGCTATTCACTTTATCTCTGTTACTGTTGCTTTCTCTCTATAGACTTGAACTAAGGCATCTACCTTGGTTATAACTTGAACCTGCCTACCTAATGGGTCACCTGTCAATTTGATGTTTCAGTTCTCAGGTTTTGGATTTAACCTGTGTCAGCCTTGGTTTTTCTGGATGCCTTGATTGCTGACTGAATAATTAAAAATTTATTCCATTATATATGTAATATAATTACATACATAATATAATTATATATAATGTATATATGTAATGTACCATATATACGTATATAATGGAATAAATTCTTCATTATGGAATTCCTAATTATGGAATTATTCCTAATAAATTTATAATTATTTCCATAATTACATATATAAGTATATTATATTCACTTCCCTATTGTTGTGATAAGACATCACAATAAAGGCAAGTAATAGGAGATTTCAGTTTATTTGGGAGTTATAGTTTCAGAGCATTGGAGTCCATGAACTACATGCAAGGGGTATGCAGCAGGCATGGTGCTGGTGCAATAGCAGAGAGATACATCTTGAGACATCATCATAAAACAGGGAAAGTTAACAGTTGATATCATAGGTTCTTGCAGCCTCAAAGCCTGGCACCAGTGACACACATCCTCCATCAGTACTTCACCTCTTACTCCTTTCCAAACAGTTCTGATAACTGGAGAGCAAATATTCAAACTTATACACCTAATGGGATTGTTCTCAAACCACCACACTATTTGTGTGCCTATATTATAGCTCCTATTTGCTTTAAAAAAAAAAAAAACACCACTGATAGTGGATTCTATTTCTTGCTTACTTCATCAGGAGAAGTTTATTCCTCATGGAATTGATGGCCTTGTTCTTGGTGTCAGTGAAGACCACAATAGTAAGTTTGACTTCTGCTATCTCTGAGTTGTAGTTGTCTCTCATACTTTGAAGTCCTAGAGAAGATGTATCTGAGGATGTAAGCTTTCAGTTCAACAAATGAATGAGAACACTTCTAAATGTGAATGGAGTCCTTTGAATAATAATAGAAGTATTTATAGTTCTTCCAGTAAGGGAGATGTCTTTAACCCGGTGAAGAGAGATGTTACACATAACTGCTGAACGTTCACTCTCTCAGGTACCTCATGTGACATCTTAAGCTATCTATATAGATCTGGCAGCAGGCAGGAAGTGCTCCTCTTAATTTCTTTGGACATGTTTTAAAAAAGAGAAAATATCAGAGTCAGACAGCTGTAGTGATAAATATGTCATTCATTCCAGATAAATGAATGATTCATCCAATATACTCACCAAACAGTAACACATAGCAGGCTTCTATTTTGAGGTCTCATATCACAGTATGGAGACTTATTATTGGTTTTGAATGCTTGGCTTTAACTTAGGGTTTTTTCTGGCTTGCTTTTTAATAGGCTTGTTTCTGGCTTGCTTTTTAAACTTTGATTTAAATTAACCTGTGTCTCTTCATCTACATTTTGTCTCAGGACTTTTTAAACTTTTCTTTCTGTATATCTTACATTCACTGCTTCTTGTGTCTGACTTCTAGCCCGGAGTATGTCTTTCTCTTTCATCCTCATTTTCTCCTCCTTCTCTCTCATTCTTTTAGAGTCTAGATTTCTCCTCCTATTTATTCTCTCTGACTGCCAGCACTGTCTATCCTTGTCCTGCCTAGCTGTTAGCTCTTTATTAAACCAATCAAGTGTCTTAGACAGGCAAATGCAGCACAACTTAATATAATCAAACAAATGCAGTACAAAGATGTAACACAACTTTACACAGTAAGGTAATATTCCACAGCATAAGGAAATATACCACATATTTACATAGGTGAATATTCCACGACTAATTTGATTTCGTTTGCAACTGTTAAAAAGATAAAATAGTGTCTGTTATAACTTGTAGTCATATTCATGCTGAAACTTTCGATGCAGTAATAAACTATTAAATTACAATAACAAGGAAATATAATGTGCTTTAGAATAATATGTTTATCAAACAATGACTACTTTCTCCTGACTGACATGGAGAATTTTCATATACCTAGTCAAAATTCCAATGATTTATTCAATAGGTACAGATAATATCATTGTAATTTGGTTCTGAACACCCAGAACAAAACACCTGTACCTCTAGGTTCATAAGATCCTACCCCCTCATTTTTCCTCCTTCAGTATCTGCTCTCACATGTGCACATTTGCAAATAATTAAAAAGAAAATAAAACTTTAAAAGAAAATTAAAGAATGATTCGTCATGTTTCTGGAGAGAATCTCTATGATCTGCATTAACCCCTCATGTATTAATGTTTTTAAAAATCCCTATGTGTTTTTCCTTCCCATTTTTATATTTATTTATTTATTTATTTTGAGAAAAGGTTTCTCTGTGGCTTTAGTGCCTTTCCTGGAACTAGCTCTTGTAGACCAGGCTGGCCTCAAACTCACAGGCCTGCCTCTGCTTGTCGAGTACTGGGATTAAAGGTGTGTGCCACCATCACCTGGATCCTTGCCATTTTTCCTTAGGTAGCTGAATAATCAAAGATTTTGTGACTTTCAGTGATTTTTGCATCCCCCCCTTTTTTTTTTTACCATATCCATAATAACGTTTCAATCAATGATAATTCCTCATGTGCTGTGGTTAGCAGGGCTCAGTGCAAACAAAACCTGCTTCCTAATGAGGGTACTATGCTTTTCCACAAATACACATAGTGACTAGTCAAAATTTTCTTCTTGGATCCCTCTTATCCATTTAATTGTTTTATTCCCACTACCTTAGATCTCCATCACCCCTCTTGAAAGCTTGAAACAAATCTGTCTTTAGATCACATATTGAGGTATGAGCCTTTTCTCTCTGGACTTCTCCTGTATTGCAAAACTGTTTCTTTGAGTTATCCTCCATGGAACATTTTAAAGTGATTAAAAAGTCTGGACAGAGTGAAATGGAAAAGGTAGCAACTGACAATATGATGTGCCATGCACATGCTGGGACATCTGAGGAACGCTGACAGCCGACTGAAAGGAAGTCCAGTAAGTTACCTCACCAAGGAAATCCTGGCAGTTGAGTCATGTGTGTTCTCATAATTATTGGAAATTGAGTAGCATGTTCTAATGGAGTATGATCAGCCTGCTGTTCCACACTGGCCCTCAGTAGCTGTGAGCAAAATAATTCACTTCTCTGAGGACATTTCTGGTGGTGAAAGTCCTATATATGTGTTGTTTTTATTGGTTAATGAATAAAGAAGCTTTTGGGGCTTATGACAAGGCAGAATAGAGTTGGGTGGGAAAACTAAACTGAATGATGGGAGAAAGAAGACAGAGTCAGAGAGAAGCCATGGAACCACTCGCAGGAGACAGATGCTGAACACCGGATGGAACTTTACCAGTAGTCCACATGGTGATACACAGATTAATAAAATGGGTTAATTTAAGATAGAAGAGCTAACTAGCAATATGCCTAAGTGATGGGCCAAGAAGTGTTTTAATTAATTCAGATTTCTTTGTGATTATTTCAGAAGTCTGGTCAGTCAGGAAACAAATGAGCCGCCTCTAAAATCACAGTTGTGAGTGGATTAGGGCTGGAGAAAGATACCTCTGAATTTCCTTCCAGAAACATTTTCTACATTTCTGGTAAGAAATGCCACAGGATTTCAAATGTTTTCAATGTCACAGCCCATAGCAGGGAATAGGTGGAATTTAAGGAATAAGAAGCAAAAGTAACACACAAGGCCAATGACACTGAACGGCACAGGGAGTGTTTTCAGCAAGATTGAAACAAGTGTCACTTACATAGGAAAGTCACTAAGGTGACAATTAAGGGTAAAAGTTGAGAAGCTGTAGCTAGCATGCTACAAGGAGAGATTGATGCTGAATGTAAATACCTTGTGCACCTCACACATCATCTTGTCATTTGTGGATACTCTTATTTTGAACTCAGCAAAAATATTAAAGGAAAATAATTTTGTTATTACATTTTTTGTATCATTACTTTCTGGGCAAAAATGACCCATGAAATTTAAATAAAACTTTTCAGGTTTCTTTTAAATATTATACTTTTAATTTATTGTTGTTGTTATTATTATATACATATTAGGATTCTTTTGTTGAAAGTAACTTAGGTACCCTTGAAGACACATATAACAGGTCAGAAGCCTGATGCAGTAAATGATGAAACTGATATTGAATTATTGTTTTTCTTTATAAGTATTTATATAAACAGAAAGAACAACAACAATAAAAATCAACAAGAATAATATCATAGAAGCAAACCATGAAAAAATTTTAGGAATAATATATGACCAACATTAACTGAAGAAAAATAAATAAATGAAATTTAAACCTCTTAACAGAAAGAGAGAGAATATATATTTGTTTAATATACACAGAGACAAAAGGATGTCAAAAATCTTGGAGTTGAATTTACAGAGTTTGTGCATTGCTAGACAAGGGTTTTAGAATCCAAAATCCAGCTCTCTGCAACGAGTACTCAGTCACTGGGCCACTTCTTCCAGCTCCTAGTTCACCATTTTTGCTCCTGGAGTCAATCAATGGTCAGTTACTTCAAAAAAAAAAAAATAGAAAGAAGAATTTCTCTGAGTACACCAAAACAGTGCACTAGCTAGTTTAAGAAGGAGGCGATGGTGGAAATTAAATATCTTTCATTCCAACATTTTTGAGACAATGTTTTATCTAATAAAAGAAAGACAAATTCAACATTAGAAAAGTGGTTATTTCCAAGTTAGGTGTTAAGAACTGCACACATTGTATTTCAAAACGCTTCTGCACATTTCTGCTGCTCTATTGACAGAAAAATGCGAAAATCCAGAAGAATCTACTTTCTTCTAATTGACTCATTATCATCACTGAGATACAAGTATGTGTTTTATCAGTAAAATTCTGATATATCTGCAGTTTCAAGAATAACATTCATCACACTTATTAATTTTGAAACTAAATGTTAAAATGAAAAATGAGAAGTATCATTGAAAATTTTTGATTTATAAAACTCTGCATTCTGTAAATCAAAGATAACCCGGAAAGGTGGCAATAAATAAAATTGTGAATTTAAAATTGTTAAATAATTGAGTGTGATATGGTCAATCAGCATACCTCAGAAATAAGAACTTCTTACGATTAAGTCAGGAAAAAATGATAAGAAGGTATTTATATTAGCAGGTGTTATCTTTAGGCTGAAGAATAATTCAATGTAAATTTTCTAATTCTTTTCACTCACTGTTTACTTGAGACTAACTTCAAAAGCAATATCAAAATGTATCTTTAGGTCTTATTGAGATTTTGTAAGTGGAAAGACTAATGTACAAATACTTCTCCTGAAAAGAAAGAAATTAATTACTGTACTAATTGCCAATTTACATAGCTTGCAATTCATCCCAAGTACTTAATTTTTTTTTCTGAGTAAATTTCCATATACATATTAATGTTGTGACTATGGAAAAATGAATGAAATAAGAAAAGTTCCCATTAGTTTTTTCTAGATAAGAGTATTTGAGTTAAGATTAAAATAACTCTATCATGAAATGTAAACATAGCCAAATTATGTTTAATTAGCAACAGAAAGGGAAAAAAAAGCTTGGAAATAAAAATACTCTTTTCTGCTAAATTTTTTTCAATTTATGTATTTTAAGTCAACAGAAATATTTGAGTTTAGAAAATCTGTTTATTATCGACACAGAATGCTTTCTTTCTCTTTTATTGTTCATTTTACATCCCAACCGTAGTTCATCCTCCCTCCCCTCCTTTCACTGCCCCATCTTCCTGCATCCCCTTCGGGCAAAGACTAGCCCTGAAGAAATTTTTATATTCCATGGTAGGAGTGTGAGGATTAGAATTATTAAGCAAAAGGAACAGAGATATGATAGAAATAAGAGACAGAAATACAGACAGCATCAGTAGGGAAATTCAGTGAATACTGACTCCATCAGCATTTATTTTCCACATGCTTATATAATTCACTCCAAAGGTGGAGGGGGAAGGCAACAAACATCATTAACATGATATAAGGAATAGATTTGAATTCTCTGACCTTTGCTCCAGGTGGAGCAGATCCACCTCGATACCCAAAACACTAATTAACCACAACAAGGTCAGAATCTCTTGTTTGTAGCCACATCTGTTGCTTCCTAACAACTTTGAAAGAGGAAAAAATAAGCTCAAACTGTCTGACCTCCAGTCAAGGTGGAACAGGCTCACATCTGTGGGCACCCATACCCATCCTCTCCTCAGAGAGGGTAAAGCCTCCTTTGGGGGATCAATGAAGCCTGGCATATGGAGTTAAACTAGGACCAAATCCCTCCTCAATGCATCAAAGCTGAGCAAGGTACCCCACCATAGCAAATGAGCTCCAAAATGTCAGGTCACGCACCGTGGATAAATCCTCACCCCACTGCTGGGGTTCCCACAAATAAACCAAGCCATACACCTGTCATTCACATTCAGAGGAATCTTGTTTGGTCTTTGCAGGCTTCCCCGCTGTCAGTCTGTCAATCAAGAGTCCATGGCTACCACTAACTTTGGTCAGCCATTTTTTGTGTCTTTTCCCATCATGAGCTTGACCCCTCCTTCCTCTTCAACTGGACTCCAAGAGCACAGCCCAGTGCTTGGCTATTGATCTCTGCATATGCTTCCATCATTTACTCAGTGAAGGTTCTATGATTACAACTAGGGTAGTCAACAATTTGATTACAAGAGAAAGTCAGTTCAAGCACCCTCTCCACTATTGTTAGGAGTTATCCCTGGGTTCATCCTTGTGAATTCCTAGAATTTTCCCTAGCACAAACTTTCTCCCTAGCCCCGTAATGGCTCCCTCCATCAAGATGCCTCTTACATTGCTCTCCTCAGTCCTTCTCCCAACTCGACCATTCTATTCCCGCGTATTCTCATCCCCATTCCCTCACACCACAATCCCAATTTGTCCTGGAGAGCTTTTCTATTTCCCCTTCACAGGGCAGCCCATGCATGTCTCTCTTAGGGTTCTCCATTTTACCGAACTTCTTTCAGTCTGTGGTTTGTAGCCTGGATATCCTTTGCTTTACATATAATATCTGCTTATGGGTGAATACACTCCGTGTTTGTCTTTCTGGGTGTAGGTTACTTCACTCAGGATGATTCTTTTTTAGTTCCATCCATTTGCCTTCAGATTTCATGATGTCATTGACTTTTTACTGCTAAGTAAGACTCATTGATCTTGAAAGAATTCATTATTCAAAGAAAGAATTTTAGTATTTTTCCAATAAAAGCATCACTATCCAACACCCTTAGATTTATGGTTATTTTCTTGTTTTAATTTGGAGCATATTACCACAAAAGTGATGTTATTTCGAGCATCTAGCAACTCAAATTTTTAGGTAAAGGAATTAAGCATTTGCATATATTGATTCTGACAAATAGTATATTGAATGTTGACAAATAATACAAAGTCATCAGAGTGATTCAGAAGGTTCAGAGGTGTATTGTTACTGACTCCTAAGTCACGAAGCACATTGTGTCTTTTAGTGTCTAAAGCTTTTCTTTTTGAGATGGGTTTCTAGTTCATTTTTTCAGTGTTTTGCCCAAAATGTCATTCTACGATGTATTCACTTCATTAAAAGTAGGAATTGTTGGCAGCTTTTTTTAAAAAAAAATAGGCTGTAAACATTTTTAGAGGATTCCATCTACATCTATTTTGCTGTATATTGGTGATATTTTGAAAGGATGTTCATGTTGTCACACATATTTAAATTTTCTTGATTTGTAATAGATTCCTTTCTGGAGTGTGGGAAATCATACATTTCATGTTTTTTGTATATTATTAATGTTCTTTATAATTTTATGATTTAATTAGTTTTACTGTAATTTTCAGTGTGTTGGGTGATCACATTACATTGGTGAGAAATGAATTAGAAAATATTTTTGGTCTGGGATGAACAATCAATTATGATATACTCATTAATAAAATATATAAATTCCCTGTCATCATTAAGGTGAAATGTAATCTTACTTCTATATTACATTTATATATGATATATTGTTATCTGAATCTAATTCACTTTCTCATGATAGCATCATATTATAGTTACAGTGGTTTTAAGAAAAACATAACATACAATAAACACAGTTCCCCATAATTCTCTGTTCTTTCATGTTTTGTTTTTCAATTGAATTGTGGGCTTACTAATTAATAATAGAATCTAAAAAATATTCTCAGGAATGCTCAATGGAATTTTATTGAATTAGTATATTGTACTTTGAGTATTTATTTCTTAAAATTAAATTTTCCTCCTAGAAACATTTATCATTTTTCATTTCTTATAATAACTTATTGGTTATCTCTGAGAAACAATAGACATTCAATTTCTCTTTATAGTTGGTTATACTACTGTTTTATTTTGCATTTGTATTATTATTTGTATGTAGATTTTTTTATCATTTGGAGATTTTCTTATTATTTTTGTTTCTTTGTAGCAGGCTTTTGCTGTGTAGACTCTGCTAGCCTAATCTCTTTGCATATCCCAGACTGGTCTTGCAATTTCTTTATGTTTTACCTGGAGAGATCACTCCTGAATGCTGGAGTTATGCATGTATACTGTTAAGCCAGATTAGTGCTCATCTTATACTCATCTATCATAAGGGGATTTTCTGGGGCTGGAGATATGGCTCTGTGGTTAAGACTGGTCTTCCAGAGGACGAGGGTTCAATATCCAGCACCCACATAGCAGCTAACAGCTGTCTGTAACTTCATGATCTGACATCCTCACACAGACATACATGCAGGCAAAACACAATGCAAATACGATAAAAATAAATAAATTATTATAAAAATAAAAATAAATAATTTATAAAAAAAGAAGAATTTTCCTATCCCATTTAAATATTTTAATGATTCTGCTACATTTTCCTTTTATTTGTAACAATTTCATAATCATAAATAACCAAATAGAATAATCTTGATAATTTGTCTCAAAATTTATAATATTTTCACTTATCATAAATGATAATAGTTAAGAAAACTTTTCTTTGTTATTTCATGTGTTTTACATAACAAAACTTTAATGTCTAAAAATGTTGTCTGGTGTTTTCTACTGAGTTTAGAAAATTAACTTTAGTCTGTTTAATTTGTTTTCTTATTTGATTTAATATTTAATTATGAAAATGCATTTTGTCAGTTGGCACTTTAAATTCTGTTATTAAATTAATTCAGCTTCTTCCAGTTTTTGGAGAAATGAATTTCCTGTAAGAAAAGCTAACTGATTGCATTATTTTATTTTTAAAAATTGTTAGTGAACTGTGGTAATATGTTATTTGCTATGTTATTTTTATTCATAACTAATGAAGAAATTGAATTAGCTTCATTGTTAGCAAGTTGATATCAAATCCCCATTTGCTGGCTTGATCTAAAATATTCCTAAGGAATTTGCCTTTTTGTATATCAGTCTTAGAAACCAAACCTAATTCATTGTTTTTCATTGTTTCTCCTTTAATGGTGGAGTTTTAATTGTTTTTCTAATAACTTCTTTAGTATTCTTCTATACATTTGTTGTCATCTGGTATAATGTAATTTTCTCTAGATTTTTCAAATATATATTACTATAACATTGTATATAATGTTTTCTCACAGCTTTTGTTTCTGATTTTACCTTATATGTTTGTATTTTCTTTTTCTATTTATCCATAAAATGATAAAAACAGTAAATGAATAGATAACCTGGAGATGAGAAACTCAGGTCTGAGAAACTGAACTGCTGACTCATGTTGCTGATGGTCAGTTTCCTTCAGTATCATTGGTTAGCTTAGCTTTCTCTTTCCATCTTAGAGCAGTGGGTTTTGAGCCTGAGCCTGTGTTGAATCAGTTATAACTGTTACCTGGTTATATTAGCATATACACGAAAAGGAAACATGTAATTGTTGCACACGAGAATGCAGTGCTGTGCTATAACAGGAACGTTCCTTGGAGAAAAAACCCGAGTCAAATTCCTTGAATGGAAAAGTAAAAAATTTTAATCGTATTATATCCCTCATTCTTTACAAAGTAAAAGTGCCATAACAGTGTCTAATTTTATAAAAAGTGATGGAGGAGGGTCATCTTTCTATCTGTTGTTTCATTGGTTAAGTAATAAAGAAACTGCTTGGCCTCTGATAGGGTAGAATTTAGATAGGCGGAGTAAACAGAACAGAATGCTGGGAGAAAGAAGCTGAGTCAGGGAGTCGCCATGATTCTCCCACTCCAGACAGATGCAGGTTAAGATCTTCCCTGGTAAGCCACCTCGTGGGCTACACAGATTATTAGAAATGGGTTAGATTATATGTAAGAGCTAGCCAATAAGAGGCTGGAACTAATGAGCCAAGTAATATTTAAAAGAATACAGTTTCCGTGTAACTATTTCTGGTAAAGCTAGCCGTGCAGGCGGCCGGGTGCCAGGAACGTAGCCTGCCGCTCCTATTACAACAAAAAAGGATTTATTTCCCAAAGTCATTTAGAGTTACTGTTCTCTTATTTAGTAACTACTAAGGTATTATTTTGTTCAGTAATATACCTAGATCTTTACGAATTTCTTGTTTTGTTTCTAACTTCTTTTGACTCCTTAATATTCATTGCCTGAATGAATGGAACTAGAAAACATCATTTTGAGTGAGGTAACATAGATACAGAAAGAAAATTATCACATGTACTCACTCATAAGTGGTTTTTCAACATAAAGCAAAGAAACCAGCCCACAAATCACAATCGCAGAGAACTTAGACAACAACGAGGACACTAAGAGAGACATGCATAGATCTAATTTCCATGGGAAGTAGAAAAAGACAAGATCTCCTGAGTAAATTGGGAGTAACCTTGGGAGACGGTTGAAGGAGAAGGGAGAGGTAGGGAGGGGAGCAGAGAAAATTTTATCTTTCTTAGTAATATTTCTGTTCTTCTGAAGAAAATGCTGTTTTTTTTTTGTTTTTTGTTTTGTTTTTTTGTTTTTTGAGACAGGGTTTTTCTGTGGTTTTGGAGCCTGTCCTGGAACTAACTCTGTAGACCAGGCTGGTCTCGAACTCACAGAGATCTGCCTGCCTCTGCCTCCCAAGTGCTGGGATTAGAAAATGCTGTTTTTGAATTGACCTATGAAGCTTAACATATTAAAATCACATAAATTTATTTCTGTTTACTTGCTTTTATAGGAGTTCAAGCAAATATTGGAACAATTTCATTAGCTTATCAGTGTTGCTATTATTTTTTCTTTGACCACACTGTAATTAATTACTGCACTCACTTTATCCCATAGACTGTTCTCTGGGATGCAGGAAGCAGCACTAGTGGCCTTTTACTGCACTGCTAATAAGAAAAAGAGGATTAATCCAAGAGCAATCCACTTAAAAGTGCTCTCAGATCCACGTATTCATCTTGCTACAGCCTAAAGAAAAACACAGAGTAATTACACTGTGGTTTTGTTTATGCTGTGAACACTTGTCTTGCATATCAAACCAAGAATACTTATTTTTGTTCAAACACACACACACTTACACACATACTCACTTATTCTCATATTTTTATAATAGCTATTACCTTTATTGTCGCACTTCAGAACAAAGAGCACATCACATTTCTCAAAAGTAAAAGGCATCAGAGTGTACCAAAGAAGTTCAAGCCAGGGTCTAAAGTGTCCTGCTAAATTGGTTAGCTCTTTTCTTGTGTTCATTTTCATCTGAAGACAGTATATATAAAAGACAAACATGGTTTGGATCTTTTATTTTTAGTCTACCACATATTTATTCTTAAACAAAAAATATTAGTACTTGAGAACACAAACAAGAAGTGAGTTTTACCTTTACTTCAATTTCAGTCCCCAAGCAAACTTGAATATGTGGGTACATATGTACTTTTAGTACAGAGAAAACAGTTTTTAGATGTATTTTGAGTGTGTTCCAGTACATTTATATTAATAAGTTATTTGACAAGTTTCATATTTTCAAAAAGTAACATTCAACAAAGTATTTGAAAATACATGTAAAATAGTTGCTGGGATTCATATAAACATATACATTTTTTTTTACTTTAGCTCTTAGTTCCCTCAGCTTGGCATGATTGGCATGTTATACTATTTCATGTTATTACAGGGACAAAAAGCTTTTAAGCCTCTGTGTCCTCCAGCAACCATTAGTATCCTCCAACCACTTAGGGTAGGTAAAACAGTCTTCAACGTTGCTAAAAGTCTACATGGAAAACTTGCCGTCTCAAAGCAGCTCTATGCTACAGTTCTTCATGGTGGATAATAGCATCCTTATGATATTAGAAAGTAATGAAGTAATTTGAATTTATGGAGGGAAGCAGCTTCAAATGTTAAATAAACCAATTGTTAAACAACTATTGTGGTCACAGGCAAGTTTAATGATCATTCTTTAATGGAAATAACATATGTGAGCAATTTTAATCTTTTAACCCCTATGGGACCATTTAAAAGACTACGTTTCCCAGAAGTGACAAATCTTGCACTCATTCATGTTTGTGAAATAACATTTGTAATTCATTGTTAGAATAGTTGCATTTGTCTTAGTTCTAGACATTTCTCCAGCTGGGATTGAGATATTCAAAATCTCATAAGTATTAGGGTTTTGAACAATATTTTGAAATACCATTGAGGTGGGATGCTCTCTAGAGAACTCACTCTTCAGAATATGGGACTGAGAAGGAGAATTCCAATTGTAATGTATGCATGAGGACATAATTTAAGGATTATGCCCCCAGTGTATCTTGACACATAGCTTTGCTGTGAGTGATTTTCATTGTTCAATATTAAATTGTAACTTTAACTCAGATCTACAAGATGGGTATGACCACCTTAGTACATTCACTGTTGTCAAAATAAAATAAATGTTTAGTAACAAGGAATTACATTTGCTCATTAACCACAGTGAATGCATACATTTTGTATAGTGAGGCTGAAATAGGGCCCTGTTCTCACTGAGACGCAATGAAACTTTTTCTATAATTAGATCATTAAAATTATTTTAAAAAATTTTTTCAGCTCTACATTCTTCTCTGCTCCCCTCCTTACCCCTCCCCTCCACTTCACGCTTCTCCCAAGTTTCCAATGCTCCCAATTTACTCAAGAGATCTTGTCATTTTCTATTTCCCATATAGATTAGATCTATGTATGTCTCTCTTAGTGTCCTCATTGTTGTCTAGGTTCTCTGGGATTGTGATTTGTGGGCTTGTTTCTTTACTTTATGTTTAAACCCCACTTATGAGTGAGTACATGTGATAATTGTCTTTCTGTATCTGGATTACCTTACTCAAAAAGATGTTTTCTGTCCTCATTCTCTAGGCATTTATACTCCAGCTATACATTAAAGTTCTTAATACAGCAGTCTGTAAATGATCAGTGTCACACAGACATAGTTGACAGCCTTCTAATTCAGGAGCAGTCTTTCCCCTCTATAACACAATACAGAAACTTTTTCTACAGGTTCCTAGGAACCAAACTCAATCCTTGAAGTTAGAGATGTAAAACATGCATGAAATCTCAGAACTCTGGGGGCTGATGTTGGAACATCAGAAGTTCAAAACCATCTGTGTTAGCTAGGGAAATTCTGTTTTATAAAGATACAAAGGAAAATAAGCAAATAAAAACTTTTAAGCCATGAAAGGCAGTCATTCTAGCTGTTTCCTAGTGTGATACTCAAGTTTCCCCTAGAATATTTCCTACATGCTGATGTGCCACACAGAGTAAAATCTATCATTAATGACAAAAATCTGCTAAAAATAAAAATAATGTCTTAAGCTAAAGGGCCTTCTTTTCTGATAGAAGTAATTGTTAATCTTAATATTTTTATATTTATTTTTTAATTAACTTCAGTATTATAGCTATGTTGAGCAAAGAATTCCTCTCAAAAAACTTCCTATCTAGTGTTAGATACAGTAGTTTTTAAGCTGTGACATGTTGTGATCAAAACCTTAAGAGTAACTTTAATCCTAAAGAATAAAAAAATCAATAAGAAAGAAAGAGAGAGAGAGAGACAGAGACAGAGACAGAGAGAGACAGAGAGAAATGGAGGGATGGAGAGAGGGAAGGAAGAAGGAAGGAAGAAAGGAAGGAAGGAGTCTATCATTTTTGAGAAAAACAGGTTTTATAAGACAATAAAGTTTTATGTTAATTTAATTAATTTAATAACCAAAATAATTTATATAAATATTTACTACTTTTGTATTATATATAATGTTAATTTGCAATATTATAATGAAAGGGAATTTTCTTAAAGTTTGGCAGTAATGTAAACATTAATAATCATTTACAACTATTGAGTGTTTGGTAGAACCGGCTTTCTCTTAGGCCAAGAGAGGCAACAGTGACTCCTTTTTACAGTATCAAACAGCATTGTATTTTGCCCTAGATCTAGAGGTTAAGGTCTGGCTAGAGGCTTCTTAATTATTTTTGCTAAATTTGTCATTATTTCTATTGTTTTTTGACATAGAGTTTCCTCTGTAGCTTTGGAGCCCGTCCAAGAATGCACTAGGTAGAGCCGACTGGCCTCGAATTCACAGAGTTCCACCTGTCTCTGCCTCCTGAGTACTGGGATTAAAGGCATGTGCAACCACCGCCTGGTCATTTTTTAAAGAAACATTTTCTTATTTTATATTCCTACATGTTATTTGCATGCATGCCTGTACATATGTATACAATATGTCCCTGTTCACAGAGAGAACATTAAGTGTTCTGAAATTCTTTAATTTCAATTTCAGAACACATTGTTGTAATACGAGCGGGGGGGGGGGAGGCAGGACTATTGTTATCCAATATAAAAAAGGGAAGAAGCTTTGCCCTGTATTTCTAACAAAGACCTTTCCCCAACAGTGCCTTTCTTCTACCACGCCCTACATCGTGGAGGTTTTACCTCTTCTCCCTAGCACCAACATCTAAAGATAAATCCCTCAATAAGTGGCTTTGGAGAGACCTTTAACACAAACCCATAAGCATTTCAAATGTCAAATAGAGTGTTCATAGTATACATATTAATGCTATGTAATACACCTGACTTTAACTGAAAATCAGATCTTTCCACCTTAGCATCAGGCAGTCAATGTCAATGAAATTCAGTGAAGAATTTTCCTTGTGTTATAGATTTTTACTTTTCCAAGAAGATTATACAGGGCACCTACCTCTGATGGAAAGTGAACTAGTCAGGAGAAAATAAATTAAATAAAAAATAAAGCATCCTATTAGAATCAAGGACTAAGCTATGTGCAGGGTAGAAAGGTATGTGTGTGTGTCCCTTTCCGTGTCCTCTCTGTACAGTTCTGATTGAGGAATGAAAGGTTGTATTTAAAAAAAATTGGAGAAATACTATGTTTGTCTTTAATTTATCTCTCCCCACTTAGTGGATTTGCTAATATTCCTAACGAAAGAGCCACTGTCTCCATTTATTGGACAAGAACAGTACCAATAGGAAAAATGTCAGTAAATATGTGCATAGATTCACGTGTTAACTCTTCTCACTTGATTGACAAAGTATATGTACTATGGTCCCTTTGGCAACTTTAAATGTGTGAAATAGTATACATAAATATATATATATATATCAGTATTCATATGAACACTAATGTATATATAGTATTCATTCAGAAGCAAGACAAGCCCTACAATTATACCTACATCAAGATCAATTTAAAAGATACCTAGGAGGCTAAGAATTATTTCAGAAAACATAGGCAAACCAAGGCAAAATAATACACAATTTATTTTGAAGGTAAAAATTAGGAGACTCTAGTTTATTTATCAGGTAAACATGTTTTGCAATGGAATTATTCTTGAGATATCTACTAGGAACACTTTTAAGGTTTATTAGTGTAATATTTTCCCATTTATATAATTTCTTTGAATGTATATCTTTTTGAATCACATTACAGATGGCTGATTAGAAGAGGGTTACTTTACTGGTAATTATGACATGGCTCGCTATAAATGTTACAACTCTGTTGGAAAGGTATCCTGTCAGTTGTAAGCCAGACTACCTATAGCTCTGAAGAGAAATCTATGCCAACAGAAGTGTTACAACCCTCTTCCAGTGGGGAAGAGTTTCCCCAGCAATGTGTTACAATCTTCTCTCCAGGAAAGGTTTCCCTAAGGCATGTTTAATAGTGCTTCTCCAGCATGAAAGAGTTTTCCCAGTGAATTCATTACACCTCTACTCTGGAAAAGGGTTACAGCTCTGCTCAGCTCCGCCAGAGTGGAACAACTGTGTACCATCACGGGAAAGTTTCCCCAGTCAGAGTGTTACAGTTCTGCCTTGACACTGCTCCACTGCATTCTGGCAAAGTTCATCACAGCTCTGCTCTGCTAAGGGAACGTTTCCTGTGGAAGTGTAGCTCCAGTAAGAGGTGAGAGCGGCAGCAGCTCCGCTCTGCTCCACTCCAGCGAAGGAAAGTGATAACAACAAATCTCACTCAGGAGATATATTGGGATGAAGGAATCCAGGAGAGTGACTGCCTCAGCCAGGGCAAAGAAAGGCAACCCAAAACTATACTAGAACAGGACATACATTCTTAAGGTGGAGCATTTTAATGTTGAAAATTTGCAAGGTGAGGATTGGTAGGATCTCAATTCCTGAGCTAGCAACAATCTCAGAAATTGTTGGAATTAATGCTTAGTGATTGGTTGGTATCATGCTCTAGATATGTTTGGATTCTGTGTTCAGGGGTTGGTTAGATTTTCAACCCTGAGTTTATTAGGATTATGGTGTATTTTCTTGGCTCAGGTCTCATGGTCAGGGTGTTCTTTCACTAGCCCCTTTTACCCAACATTCATTTCTAGAGAAAAAAGGAAATGATTAAGTCTCAAACCCATTAAAAGATAAGGTTGTATCAGACTGTTACAGACACATATTTTCCATAACCAAGAAACAACCTAGATGCCCCTCAACTGAAGAATGGAAAAGAAAGTGTGGCACATTTACACATTAGATTACTACTCAGTGGTAGAAAATAATGAGATCTTGAATTTTGCATGTAAAGGAATGGAATTAAAAAACACTATCCTGAGTGAGGTAATCCAGACCCCCAAAAATGAATAAGGTATGTGCTCACTCATATGTGGATACAAGCTATAAACAAAGAACATTGAGCCTATAGTTCATGATCCTAAAGAAGCTAAATAATAAGTTAACCCTCCCCACACACAAAAATATATATATAGACTCACCTGGAAATTGGAAACAGACAAAATTGCCTACAAAATTGGGAGCATGGGGTGGGGTAGAAGGAAGGGGAGAAGGGGAATAGGAGGGAAGAAGGGGGGTGTTCTGGAGAACTTGAGGGAACAAGATAGTTGAGCTGGAGGAAGGACAGAGATGAGAGCAAGGAAAGAGATATCTTGATTGAAGGAGCCATTATGTGTTGTAATATGAGCAGCAGAGTGGCGGGGCTGCGTGCTCAGCACCCCGGCCGCCTGGCTAGCTTATGCCCGAAATAACAACACACAAACTATATTCTTTTAAATACTGTTTGCCCATTATACCTAGCCTCTTCTCAGCTAACTCTCGCACCTGGACTAGCCCATTTCTAATAAGGTGTGTAAGCACCCCAAGGTGCGCTTACCGGGAAGATTCTAGCCTATGTCCATCCTGGGTCAGAGCTTCATCGCGTGTGTCTCTGAGAGGAGCTATGGAGTCTGTCTGAGGAGTCTTACCTCACTTCCTCTTCCTCCCAGCATTCTGTTCTGTTTTCTCCTCCCACCTATGTTTTAACCTATGAGGGCCAAGCAGTTGCTTCAGTACTTAACCAATGAAACCAACAGATTGATATATGACACTCCCACATCAATTATGGGGTTAGCAAGAAACCTGGCTAGCAAGAAAAATTCCCAGGAATCCACAAGGATGACCCTACCTAAGACCCTAAGCAATAGAGGAGAGGGTGCCCGAACTGGCCTTGCCCTGTAATCAAACTGATGATTATTTTAAATGTCACCATAGTCCCTTCTTCCAACAACAGATGGAAACAGAGGCAGAGACCCACATTGGAGCATTAGACTGAGCTCCCAAGGTCCAGTTGAAGAGTTGAAGGAATGAGAATATGAGAAAAGAGGTCAAGTCCATGAAGGATTCATTCACTGAATCAGTATACTTGAGTTAAAGGGAGCTCACTAGCTCTAGCTGGATTGGGAAGGAACAAGAATAATACCAAACTAGTCCCTCTGAATGTGGTCCACAGTTGTATGGCTGGGGCAGATTGAGGGGCCCCTGGCAGTGGCACTGGAATGTATCTCTACTGCAGGTACTAGTTTTTTGGGATCCTATTCTCTTTGAATGTATGGGCTGATCAGCCTAGATGTAGTAGGGAGGGTCTTGGACTTTTTGTAAAGCAGAGTGCCTTACCCTCTCTTGAGATTACATGGGGGTGGATTGGGAGGGTGTGTGGAGGAAATGGGAAGATGGGAGGGACTGGGAATTGGATTTTTTTTAAATTTAATATTTTTTTAAATTAAAATAAAAAATCATAAGATGTAACTATAGCAGTTAATGAATATCCTAAATTAGGATTTCCCAAAATCACAGTTATAAAGTTCAGTCTCAAGAATATTCACAGCCTCAAACCAACCTGAAAAGAATATTATATGAATGGCAGGCTTTAAAAAAAATCATGCATTTAGCAGAAAAATAAGTTCTGAAAAATCAATGGAATTTTGATAGTAAAATAAAGTATGGTTGTTTAGAAACTCTTTTATACAGTGCTGTATAAATTTTAATATGAATGCTTTAATTCCTACATTATTGCAAAAATAATATGTAACCAAATGGCCAATCCTGAAAACATACATACAAATAACATTATATGGACTAGACAGGATATATTTAGGAATCTGTGTATGTGTGTGTGTGTGTGTGTGTAAGAGACAGAGAGAGAATGCTTGCCTTAATAATTATAGAAAAAGGGTCATAAATTTGAAGTGGGATTCCAAGGAGAAAATGGAAGAAACATTGTAATGGTATTATATTAAAAAATAATTTATTTATTCACTGTTCATTGCATACTTGTGTGTGAGTAAGGAGACTGTACCTTCCTGATGGTGTCAAGTGTGCAAACTTAGAGAAATCTGTTGTCATAGATTCTCTTCCTCTTATACCACACTGTAGTTGAAAAAGTCCAAGCTGATTTTTGTTTCAAGTATTTAAGTTTCTTGAGGTCAGATAAATTTTATAGCAGAAGAAAAATCTTAAATTATTATTTAGAATTTTTTCTCATTATTAAACCCCAATGTGCTACACATGTGAAAAACTGTCAGAAATGTCACATTAAATGACTACTAGAGATCTCCCAAGGTGGTAGATCATAATGTGCATGAAGAGAAGTGAATATCTAAATGTGGAAATTCTGCCCAGAAATAAACTATAATTATTTAGAAAGATGACATTTGCTTTCTTTCAATAACTAGACATGGTCTTATCCCTATTTTGTACAAGAAAAAGGTAAAATAATTTAGTGACTAAGAATAAGTATGCTCAAGGAATATACCATTATTAAAGCCTACAGAACTTCCTACTTTGGGTGTTTCGTTTGTTTATTTTACTTACTTCTTAACACCAGAGAAGTTGTTTCTTCGTTTTATATAGATAAAGTATCAGCTCACTGTGTACATTTAAAATGCAAAGTAAGATGTTTAGTATCGAATACAGAGTGTTTTGCCCTGTAGAATAGCGATAGTAATGTTATTTAAATATTATATATGTATATATGAATAATTTAAAAGAAACAATGGCAAACTTGGTCAAAATTTTGTTGCTGTTTATTGCCATATTTTGAAAAATAAATTTATCTGCTATTAGGGTTAACAAAAATTAAATACAGATCATATATATATATATTTGAGTGTGTATGTGTTTCTAATTTTTAAATACTCCTAAAATAATGTTAGCATTTCAGTTGTCAATTTTGGTAATAGAGAGTTTTTAATCATAAAAAGCTATGCATTGGAAGTTAAATAATTAAATAAACTGTTAAAATATGTCTTCTTGTAAATTTTAATCATTCCCTAAGAGTATGACAACCAAAGTATACTTAAAGTCAGGTGTTAACAAGGCAGTCTGTTCTAAAACTATACTACTGATCAAAGCCTGGATAACAATAAGTAAGCAAAAAGCCAGCTGAGATGAGAAAATGCCAATTAACTGAAGTAATTCCAGAACACATGTGGTAGCAGACTTTTTTTTCCTGGAATATTGAGAGTTGTGAATGTGTATATCTCAGAAGATTGTGTGATGGAAATTGGCTAACCTAGGATTTAGGATGATGAAAGATAGGAGGTGTCAATTATGACACGTAATTTTTTGATAGATATGATTAGATGGATGGTATGCCACTACAACAACATCAATAATAATTAATAATGATTGTAATATACTTGAAAAAGTTCTTGTTAACTTAAGGGCTGAGCCATCACTTTTACTGAAATTAAATGCATCTTCCATAAATGCATCAGAACACAAAACAGTTGAATACACATTGATACTGTAATAATATTGCCATAGTCCTATTTTTACCAAATACTGAGGTCATTTTTTTAACTAAAAAAAAAACTTTTTGATTATGAATTCTAATCTGTTCATGTTAAATAAGAGAAACCAGGGTCATTTTAATTATTAAAACACTCTAGCAGATTAATTACAGGAAACAATGATTAAGAAGTCAGTTGTGTTCCAGACAGTTTATGGTCCTCTAAAATATAATAAACAAATGAGATAAGCCTTATAAATTCATGTTTATAGAATTTCTAGGTATAGCCCCAAGAAGAGTGAACTCTGATAGTATTCAGTGGGCACTGTGAATAAAACAGATAAAGCTGAGTGTCGAAGGACCAAGCCAGCTACTATCTACAGAGATCAAATGATTATACAGCAGAGAAAGCAATTTGGAGTAAATTCACACACACTTTTTAGCTGATTATAAATTCGAAGGGTTAAAAAAAAAATCTAACCAGGGTAGAATATGTTAGGTAAAAAACAGATTTTTAGCTAAAACCCTGAAGATGTATGCTGGTCTAAAATTATGAAATAGCATCTCTCTGTCTCTCTGTGTCTCTGTCTTTCTCTCTCTTCCTTGTCCCATGTCCATTGTGACTGGACTGTCACTTTTCTCATACCTTGTGTTTTAGACTGGTTCAGATCGGTTCAAACTGGTTCCTACCGGTTGAAAGTGGCTGAAACCAATTCATGCTGGTAAAGACTGGTTTAGACCAGTTAAAACTGGTTCAGACCAGTTGAATCCGGCTCAGACCGGTTAAGACCAGTCCAGACTTGCTGAAACCTGTTTAGGCTGGTTGAGACCGGCTGAAACAGGCTTAGGCCAGTTCAGACTGGTTCAAACTGGTTCAGACAGCTGGAAGCTGGTTCAGACTGGTTCAGACCAGTTTAGACCGGTTCACATCAGATGAGACTAGTTCAGACCGGCTGAAGCCAGTTCAGAAAAACTTGTCATAGACAGATTACATTTCCAGCCTCACCTAATAAAGGCTAAAAATGGAACCTGGAATTCTGTGTATTTAGTATACATCCAGAAAATAATCTTTAAAACTCCAAGATGCTTTCCTTTTTCTGATGAGTATGTGTTGTTAGGCATCCCCATTGACCCAATTATCACTTTCCTTTGAACCTCAGATGGTCTTATAGGGGAAAGAATGAAAGGAGCTAAAGTTCCACACATGAAACTCATCAGCGAGTTCTCATAGCATGACAACCTGAGAGGAGCCAGCTTAACGAGTTCTGCTGGACATTTTATTCTAAAAATGTGTTTCCATGCAATTATCTTTTCCAGAGCAATTGTTATCACCATCTTTGTATAAACGGGTATTGCCTGTGTTATCTCACCCTGCAATACCAGCTCCAACTTTTATGTTATTAGTGGAAAAGAATCCTTGGCGAAAGCAGTAATTCTGGTACTCTATGAACCAGGAACATTTGAGGATCCGTCTACAATTCTGGCAGCTTTTTCATGTCTTGACCAAGAACAACCTCTCTCTGTCTCAATGAAATTTACTGACTGAATGAAGGTGAAAGCGAACTGTTACAGGCAAAACGAAAGTGCATGCAAAAATAAGGGAAGTGGAAAAACACACGACGATATGCAAAGAGAACGGTTATGTGATAAAATCACCCAAAGGAGGTAACAATGAGAATATCTCAAATGTAGGAGACATTTTGAAATCTTGGGAAAAAAAAGCTACCACTACCATCCTCTTCACCACACATGAACATGTAAAACAAATAGATTGTCCTTTGGCTTGCTGGTTTCTTCTAAGCATTCCTGAAAAACACTTTCCTTAATCTCTGTGTTTATCTGTTCCGAGGTAAACGGTGCTCACTTGAAAAGTCTGTTTGTATTCATAATCACATGGATGGAATACCAGTACAAGACACATCATATTTTTAGAAGGTATAACAAAAATAGGAAAGCACTCTGTAAAAAATAAGATCACTATTAAAATTAGATGCTTGTGTGATTTTTTTCAAGTGACTAAGACTTGCTTTGGTTCTATGGCACCAGAGTGAATAATACTGCAAGAACCAGTAACTAAGTTATTTGAATATTGGCTGCCTAGGTAATGGCCATAATGCCTCCTCTATTATAAGAAAAGAACTAGATACCAGTCACCTGAAATAACTCACAAAGATAAATTCTGAGAATAGGGAAGTCCAGAGGCCTTGGTTAATAATTCTCTTGGTACTCATTAACTAGGTAGAACACAATTCACAACAAGTATGGAAGAGCAACGTAGTTTGTAAAATGTGGAGTTCTGTATTTATGAATCTCCAAATAAAGACTGATCAACTATAGACTGAGAGACTTGTTGATATTCTAACATAAGTGGCCCTGTATACATAGATGTATTGAAATAGACATAAATCTATATATACTAATTTCACATCTATCAATAAAATGTAACAAGTAGTTATTTCAACATTTTATAATATGTAGTTATTTTTCTATTAAAAATTATATATCTGTTTTTTCATTATTAAAACCCACTGGTCAGAAAGAGAAATGAGATAACAGAAATTGATGACACATAAAATCCTGAAACTTTACTCCAAGAAATTTATTTTATCAATTACTCAGCTCAGGAAATATCCCTGTGCATGGATTGGAATATTACCATACCTACAGATCCATAGTTCAATATGAAACAATGATTTCAAATTTGCTTTCACTAATAAATGAAAAATGGACCTATTAAACCTCACACAAAACAGCTAACTAAAAATGTATAGTTAGAAATATTGAAAGAATGATGCCTCTGCCTCCTGCTCTCTTAACTTTCTCCTCAGAATTAAGTGACTAACATGAAGTTTATTTCTCCAGTCTCTGCTTGCCTGGGGACCCATGGGCAAGAGCTTATGTAAGTGCACAATGAAATAGAGGTCCTCAATGGGTTTGCATTTCACTATTTCATACAAAATAAAATATAAAACATTGTTTCCTTTACTTAAATTCTCTCTCTGAAAAAATAATCACAAACATAAGTCTTCCCTAACGGTGGAATTTTGTCATTGCCTTGACTAAAATGATTCATTCCCCATGGTTTAGGGTGTACTATCAGATTTCTTATGGTCCATGTCGCTCTTTTGTTCTTCATGACTGTTTTGTGTGCCCCAATACAATATGCACTACTCTTCATAAGGCCTTGTGTTAAGAAAATTGTGCACTGAAAAGAGACTGTTTTTATTGATGTAATACACTAAACTATAAATTAATATAAAAGAAAGAAGTCTATTTCTTTATTATAAACATGAACACAACTGAACCAACTCTTTCTGTTTCCTTCTAAAACCTGACAGAGAAAAGCAAATATCCTTCTGCAGTTTCATTATTTCTTTTACCTTACATGACCTATTTTGCATAATTTTGACCTTTTTGCATCAGAATTTGTTTTTTAATTCAATAAAAATTATATTGAGAATAGATGGGGAAAAAAGAAAACTTCAGTGGACATCCAGTTCTTAAAGTATTTCTTCCTATTAATTATCTCTCTCCTCTTTAAAACTGTTCAAAATAAAATGAAAAGTATGATGGCATATAAATTTGAAATTAAATGCCACAAGGGAATTGACTGCTTTGTTTTATTGTTGTTGTTGGTGGTGGTGGTACTGGTGTTATTTTTTGGTGTATTAAAAGTTGTTGTTGTTGTTGTTTTAAAGAATAGGATAAAACAAAAATGATCATATTGAAATGGCACAAAACAAACCAGCAGAAGGAAAGGAGACCCAAGCGAAGTAACAGAAATCAGAGACACACTTGTTCAGACGTTCAGGAGTTCTATAACAATACTAAACTGAAAGGTAAAATATATTCATCAAGGACATGGTGTAGATATTCAAAGGCCCTGTACTTTCTGCTTCAGTCTCTGTGAGTTTATATAAGCTTTTACCAGATGATTTAGAGTCCAGGTTTCAACTTTTTAAGAACTTTAGGTATCCTTTAATTCAAAATTTTAAGTACAACAAGATTTACTACATGCTAAAAGAATTGTTAGATAATTTTATTCACACACATAATTCATTTCAATTAAATACATATCCCTGTCCTACCCTATATTTCCAATTTTGAATATAATTTATTTTATGTTCATTTGTCTTTTTTCTTTGTATTTGTCTGTGTGAGGTCACCAGAAGCTCTGGAACTGGAGTTATAAACAGGTTTGAGTTGCCATGTGGGTGCTTAAAATTGAACCTGGGTCTTTTGAAACAGCAAACAGTGCTCTTAACCTCTAAGTCATCTCAAAATCTCCGCTGAGACTGCTCTCCAGCCCCTCCCTCTATTTTTCTAATAGCTCTATCCCCCCTTTCCCTCTCATGTTCATGTACTATTTTGTTGTTCTTTTATTTTCCCTCTTCTCCTCTCTTTTCTTTTCCTCTTCCCTTCTTTTCTGAATCTACTGAATACTGCTGCCTGTGTGAGAATGGGTGTAGAACCATCTGCAGAATCAGGAGTACTATTTCAGCATCCCTGTCCAGCAGAAAACTGTCACTCCCCATCAATTGCCAGTGACTTCTCAACTGGAAGTGAGATGTCATCCAGTCTTCATCTAGATAGAGCATTTTCCAACAGTCCCAGCTGCCAAGAGTTTCTGTTTGTCGGGGCAAAGTCATTCCAGCACAGATGTCCACTAACTATGGTGCTTACAATACCAGTGCTTCACTTCTGAAATGATCCCCTACCATTTTAGGGAGAAGGTGTGACATAGATGCCTCATTTGGAAATGGGTTATTACAGTCTTTTATTCTCCAAACTTGGAACAATTATAGTCTGTACAAATCACTACAACTGATTAAGCATTTAAAAAGTCTTCAGTATTAGTTCTTGCTTATACTCTTCTGCCATGTTTTCCCATGCCCAACTCCTATTCACCCTTCTCATTCTATTCATCTTCTTTTCACCTTCATACAACTACCTTCTAGCCTCTATCCTCGAAAAAAATACCACCTCATGGCATATTACTAGTTTCTTGATTTCTAAGTACTCTGATTTATTTGCAATTTGTACACCAAATTATATCAAAGTTGGAAAAGGCAAGACAACAGAAAATTTTTTTTTAAAAAAACCATAAGAGCTGGCAGAATAATCAGAGGCCCACTTGTTCATACATGAGTAGTTAGCTAAAAGTACTAAACTGATATTTATATGGAGTAAATCAGGTGCAGATCTGTGTAGACCCCATGATTGCTGTTTCAATCACAGTGAGTTCATATGCGCCTTGCACAATCATTATAGAGTCTTGTTCTTCTGTTGTCCTCCATCCTGAATCTCTCCTACTCCTTCTGTCTCCTTTTATATAGTGTTCCCTGAACTCTGGTTGGAGGGATTTGATGGAAGCATTTCTTTTAGAGTTGTGTTTTCCAAGTTCTGCACCCCCATCCCTTTCTCTCTCTTCATATTGTCTTGATCTGGGTCTCTGTATATTTTCCCATCTGCTGCAGGAGGAAGCTTCTCCTGTAATGGTTAAATTAGACACCGAGGATTGAGTATAGCAGAATATCATCAGGAGTCATTTTATTGATGTTTTCCACTATAAGTTTCCCCTCAAATGCTCTATAATTCTAGATGCATCTTACTTAATTCCCTCCCTCAATCTCATCTCCTCTCTCCCTTCCTCTCTGATCCTACTGTTTGTTCTCCTACCTGTGTATTTTCCCCTGCCAGTGAGATCAGTATGTCTTCTCTAGTCCCTTCCCTAATGTGTATCCTTACAGGGTTATATATTGTGACTTAATTATCATTGATTTAATGGCTAATATCCAGATATTAATGAATACATACTATATTTATCTTTCTTTGTCTGTCTCACCTTATTCAAGATATTTTTTTTACCAGTTCCACTCATTTGCCTGATAATTTCATGATGTCTTTTTTTTTAAGTTGAGAATGGTCCACATTTTCTTTATCTGTTCTGTTGGGGAATATCTAGGTTGTTTCCAATTTCCAGCACTTACGAATGGAGCAGCAATGAACCTGGGCAATCAAGTGCTTTGCAATAGGATGAAACATCTTTTGGATATATGTTGGAGTGATATAACTAAATCTTGAGGCAGATAGATTCCCATCTTCTGGACAACTGCCATAACTGTTTCCCATACTGACTGTATAAGTTTGCACTCCCACCGTCAGTGGATGGATGTTCCCCTTGCGCTATATCCTTGCCAGAATGAGCTGTCACTTGTAATGTTCTTAGCCATCATGACAAGTATAAGATGGTGTCTAAAAGTAGTTTTAATTTGAGCTTCCCTGGTGGTTAAGAATATTGAACATTTCTTAAGTGTTTCTCAGTAATTTGAGTTTCTACTATTGAGAATTCTCTATTTATAATGGCACCCCATTTTCAAATTTGGTTATTTAATATTTTAATATAAAGTTTCTTGATTGCTTTGGATATAAGTTTTCTATTAGATATGAAGTTGGTAAAAATCCTTTTCTGTAGACTACAGCTTTATCCAAATGACAGTGTCCTTTCCCATGCAAAAACAAATGTTTAGATTCATGACATCCCATTTATTAATTGATGCTCTCCCTCCTGTGTTAATTGTGTTCTGTTCAGAAAGTCTTCTCCTTGTCAATGAATTCAAGGCTAACCACACTTAATCTTCTGTTAGGTTCATTGTACATGTACACATTAAGGTTTTTAAACTATTTGGAGTTGAGTTTCATGCATGGTGATAGATATACATCTACTTGCATTAGTTTTTCATACATCTAGTTTGACAAGCACCGTTTGTTGAAGAGGCTGTCTTTTTTCCAGTGTGTTTCTCTGTATATATACATATATGTATATATATATATGTATATATGTATGTATAATCAGATTGCAAAGGTATGTGGATTTATGTTTTTGTCTTCAATGAAATTCCATTCTTTAGTATATCTGATTTTATTCTAATACCACATCTTTTTATTTTCTTACTTAATGTGGGAAGTCCTTCTGTATATGTGTTGCAATTATTGGTTAATGGATAAAGACACTGCCTTGGCCTGTCATAGCGCAGAGTAGTGCTAGGCAGGGAAAACTAAACTGAATGTTGGTAGCAAGAAGGCAGAGTCAGAAAAAGTCATGTAGCCGCAGCCACACACAGAGGAGCTGTAACCTTGCCTATAAATCACAGCCAAGTGGCTATACGTGGATTAATAGAAATAGGTAAACCAAAGATATAAGTGCTTGCTAGCAATACACTTAAGTGATTGGTCAAGCAGTGATTTAAATAATATAGTTCTGAGTGATTATTTGGGGGCTGAGCATCCAGGAATGACCTAACGGTGTTCCTACTACAAATAAGATTATTTCGAGGCTGAGCAGCTGGGAATGAACAAGCGTCCTTCTTACTATACTTACTATAGCTTCGTAGTACTATTTGAGAACAGAGATGGTAAGACCGCCCACCTTCCTTATATTAACAGAATTATTTTAGTTATACTGAGATTTTTGTGTTTCCATACGAAGTTCAGAATTGTTCTTTCACCCAGGTGGTGGTGGTACACGCCTTTAATCCCAGCCCTTGGGAGGCAGAGGTCCAGTGAATCTCTGATGTTCAAGGCCATCCGGTCTACAAGAGCTAGTTCCAGGACAGATAGGGCTGTTACACAGAGAAGTCTGTCCAAAAAACAAAGAGTGGGGGGAGTTGTAGTTTTGATGGGAATTCCACTGAATTGGTAAATTGCTTTGTTAGGGTAAGGTGGTTATTTTTTTTTTCCATGAGCTGGGAAAATCTTTCCAGGTTCTGTTTTATTCTTTCAATTTTATCTTCAAAGACTTTAAGGTTTTTATCACTCAAGCCTTTTTCTTGCTTGGTTAAAGATACCCCAAGATTTTTTTTATATTAATTGAGATTATTGGGCAAGATGCTTCCCTGATTTCTTTCTCAGACTGCTTGTCATTGATATATAAGAGAGCTGCTGATTTTTGTGACTCTTTTATCCAGTTACTTTGCTGAAAGTATTTATTAGTTGCAGGAGTTCCCTATTGGAATCTTTAGGGTCACTCATGTTTATTTTCATATTATCTTCAAATAAAGGTGTCTTGACTTCTTTCTTTCCTGTTGTAGCCCTTAATCTTCTTCAGTTGCCATATTGCATTGGCCTTCATTTTAAGTACAATATTGAATAGGTATGAATAGAGTTGAGAACCTTGTCCTGTTCTTGATTCAAGTACAATCGATTTGAGTTTCTCTCTATTTAAGTTGATATCAGTTTTGGGCTTGCCATATATTGCCTCTACAATGTCTACATATCCCCTTTTATTCCTAATATTCCCAGGACTTTTATCATGAAAGAAGGCTAGATTTTTGTCAAAAGATTTTTCTCCATCTAATAAGATAAAAATGTGTTTTTTATTTCAGTTTGTTTATATGGTGGATTACAGCTATCAATTTATGTATATTGAACCATCCCTGTATCGTGGGAATAAAGCCTAGTTGTTCATGTTGGATGTTTTTTAATTCATTCTTATATTTGCTTTGAAAGTATATTATTGAGAATTTTTACATCTATGTTCATAGCATAAATGGCCTGTGATTTTCTTTCCTTGTTGTGTCTTTGTGTGATTGAATATCAAGGTAACTATGGCCCATTACAGTTTATTGGGCAATGGTCCTGTTTCTATGTTGTGGAATCCTTTGAGGAGAATGGACATTAACCTTTCTTTGAAAGTCTGATAAATTTCTGCACTAAAACCAACTGACTCATGTTTTTATTTTGGTACTGGAGCCTTTAATGGCTGCTTCCATTTCACTATGAATTATAAGTTTGCATAAATTTCTTTTCTGTTCTTGATTTAACTTTTTTTTAGATTTTTCTAATTTGGAAGACTACAGTTTTTGAGAGTATGTCCTTATGATTCTCTGAATTGTGGATGTCTGTCCTAGTGTTTTTGTCCTCCTTTCCTTGATGATTTTGCTAATTTGAACATTTTCTGCCTTTTATTTAATTTTGATACAGATTAATGCTATTGATTTCCTCATAAAACCAACTCTGTTTTATTGAAGCTTTGCCTTGTTCTCTGTTTCTACTTGATTAATTTCAGTCCTAGGTTTGATTATTTCTTATAATTTATCCTTTTGCACATGATTCCTTTTTGTTATAGCACTTTCAGCCAGTGCTATTGAGTGGCAGTTATGTGATCTCTCCAATGTTGTCTTTTGTTTTACATAGACACTTAGTTCTATTATTTAGCCTCCTGGGGCCATGTTCCTTGTATCCCATAAATTGGATATGGTGTCACAGTTTGTATACTGTGTATTCATTTTTATTGAATTCCAATAAGTCTAATTTCATTCTTTATTTTTGTCTTGACCCATTTCTTATTCAGTAGAGAGTTGTTCAGTTTCTATGAGTTTGTAAGTTTTCTATTGTTTCTATTCTTGATATCCAGCATTAGTCCATGGTGGTCTGATACAATACAAAGAATTATTTCAGTTTTCTTGTATCATGATTTTCTTTGTGTCAAAGTATGTGGTAAGTTTAAAGAAAAACAAAAGTTCCTTGAAATACAGAGATGAATGTATATATTTTGTATGTTAAGGTGAAATGTTTTGTAAATATCTCTTAGGTCCATTTGGTTTATAATTTCTGTTATCTCTAGAATTTCTCTTCTTAATCCTTGCTTAGATCAGTGGTTCAAGATCTTCCTAATGCTGTGACCCTTTAATATAATTCTTCATGTTGTGATGAGCCCCAACTATAAAATTATTTCTGTTGCTACTTCATAAATGTAATTTTGATACTGATATGATTCATAATATAAATATATGTGTTCACCAATTGTCTTAAGCGACCCTGTGACAGGATCAATTAACACCCAAAGGAGTTTCAAAAACAAGTTTAGAACCACTGGTTTAGAAGACATTTCTGTTGGTGAGAGTAGGGTATTGATGTCTCCCACTATCAGTATTTGAGGATCAATATGTAATGTAAGCTAAAATGATGTTTCTTTTACAAACATAAATGCCCTGGTGTTCGGGTCAGGATATTTAACATTAAGAAATTTTTTTTTAACCATTTGGACTCTTTTCCTTTGAGAACACGCTATTTCATTTCATGCCTAATATTAACTGGATTGCTTGTTTTCTTTTCTTTATTTTATTTTTTAAAAGATATTTGCAAGGGGTGTTCAAATGTTACCAGAGTTCTAAGTATTTCCTTATTTCTAAACTGCTAATATATGCACATTATTGTATATTCCTGAGAGTTTGCACATAGACCTGAAGGTACTTGTAAAGAGCAAAGTGAAAAGATACTGGACGACATCATGAATTGTATCAGGAATAGGAGAAAATGCAAAAAAGGAAGGAAAGGAAAGGAAAGGAAAGGAAAGGAAAAAAGGAAATGGGGAGGGATGCAGGGAGGGAGAGAGGGACGAAGGGGAAAATGTTGGAAAGCGAAGGAATAGGAAAGCAGAAGAGACTGTTCAAATATTTCCTGGTAGAAGACATGGAAAAAGAATTAAGTCTACCACATGTTCCCCTTGAAGAAAAAAATCCCCTTTAAAAGAAAAGCAAATTACTCTTCCTTCTTCTTGATTTCATACAGAATTACCTGAAAATTTTCACAGGCATGACTAATCTCTATGGGCATTACAGATTTCTAAAGTAGGTCACATTGAAATATTTTTTTATAAATGTCCTTCTGCTTCTTCCAAAGACTACTACTATAAAAAACAATGCAAGATTTACACGTAGCTCAATACCAGCTTTTCATACAAGGTAATTCTTTTAAACTATTTTCTGCTCTTGGTCATATGAATAAACTCTCTAAGCTGTGAGGATGAGGCAGGGAAGCAAAGAATGACTGTTTCAACATTGACTCTTGACTGTTTTTTTTTTTTTTTATTGCATGCAAGTCCATGTAATTTTATCAGTAGAATTTCCCAGCCAGAATAATGAAAGAAACAGATGGCAAAGTCATTTATTAAAAAATCAGCCACCTTCTCATATATATGTAATAGCTCTGACTCTATTTTTTTGGGATTCTCATTTTAAATGATTAAGGACCCAGTGAGACAGCATGAAACCTCATTAACAAAGAAATATCTTTGGCCCTCTACCTGAAGGGAATGTGATGATTTTTCTACCTCATAGCCCTCAGTTTAAATACCTGCTGATTTGTTTTATCTCTGTGTTCTTTAAAGTGTTTCAACCACATTAAGTCACCTTTTAAATATAAAAGCCAAGGGAATACAAAATCAAGCATTTAGCTATATCTTAAAATGGATAACTCAGAAAATATCTTTTCCTTTTGAAGAGTCTGCTCTGTGTGATGATGCGTTATGTGTAAGTGGCTCAAGAACTTGTCTTGATTTGAAAATGTGATGTCATACACTGGTGCTATTATTTTATTTTATTTATTGCAATTCGCAATAAGAGCTAACATATCAGATCTGTTTGTAAATTGCTGAGAGCAATTGGATGGTAGAGATCATATCTCTTCATTGTACATATACCGTAGGCATGATAATAATTAAGACTTTATTGGAATGTTCTCCATCTGCTTTCCCCATCACTGTTGAGGTGATAATAGCAATATAGATTAAATAGCAAATCGCAACGAAGTAAGGCAACACCTTCATAAAAAGCAATATTGATGTATGAGAGAATTAGGTAAACTTAGTCAATGAAGCATGACATCTCATTCACATTAACCTCCAGCAGAGCCCTCACAGTCCCAGGCATTGATCCAATCATTTGCTTGCCTAAATGTTTTCCACCTTCTAAGCAGCTGCTTCCCTCTTTCATCCCATCACATATACAGAGCTGCCTCACTATTTTTCTCTTTTACTAGATAATTTCAAGAGAGTGAATCACTGCTGTAAGAAAAATAATCTTTTTAAAGCTTTATGTTTATATATAAAAACATCATTGAAGCATTTAAAATTAAATGGACAAGAATAGCATCCATAGCCTTTAGACACTTTCATTTCCCCCCTTTACATCTGAGTGTTATAAACACAGCAATATCATACTGACTTGCCAAGATAGTGGGATGTTCAAGACACATAAGTGGTGCATGTTAGCTAAAAATAAAATAGGTCTGTTGTGCATTCATGTCACACGTGCAGCCAAATATAATAATATACGATATTTCTGTGATATTTTTATCAGTAAAGAATATATTCTGAAAAACAGTTTTAATACTACCTCTATGGCAACAGACAGATACTTTATGGTGTTAGTTCAAATGAAAAAGGCCCCTATATACTCATAGGGAGTTCCATTATTTGAGCTGTAACTTTCTTGGAGTAGATGCGGCCTTATTAGAGTAAGTATGTTACTAGTGGGTGGTCTTTGAGGTTTCAGAAGCTCAAGCCAGGCCTTTTGGTTCTCTGTATCTTCATGTTGCTCATTGATCCAGGTATAGAACACTTGGACACCATGTCTGCCTGCATACCACCGTATTTTGTGCCATGACAATAATTGAATAAACCTTTGAACTCTAAATCAGCCCTAATTAAATATTTTCATTTATAGGAGTTGCCATGCTCAGAGTGTCTCTTTACAGCAATAAAATCCTAACTAAGATAACCACCCATAGACTATCTTTATTTATACTATTTTCTCAGTAAAAGAAACTATGAGACAAAAAAATGATTTTGTTTTCATTATATTCTAAATATTTAATATCATTCAAATCCTCTTATAAAATCAAAATTGGTTTTCTTAGATTAAAATACTGTGAGTAGGATATATGTAAATTTAGTCAAAAATTTCTATCTGGATTAAAACTTTGGGTTTTTCTGTTCTCTATCCATATCCCCTCCTCAGTCCTTTCTGTGGGGCCAAACAATAAAAACAGGCAAGCTCAACTTTTAATTTGCTTTGATGATCTTCTGACCCACTGTCACGTAATACTTTCCCAAAGCTATCTCAACCCCCATAGATCGCATCTCCAGACCTCTAAATGTTCATGTTCCCTAGATTTCAAAAGTGGGTTCTATATAAAAGATCATTAACAATACTAGTGAAGAGGTAAGATGATTATTATTCCTTTGAAGATACAATTTAGATTTCTTAGCTCAATTAAAGATGAAAAAAATCTACCAGAATTAATAATACCTGAGGAAAATTGTGGAGGAGGTTTTCAAATTCTACTGTCATATTTAGATAAATGATTTCTTTCACAAAAAAGACATGCTTACTTATTTGCTATTATTCATATCCTCTCTTTTTCCCTCATAAAAAATAAGTAGTGAGACCTGTAAGATGTAGAATACATTTTGTATGAAAAAAAAAACATTAATAGCTTGAAAATGCAAAGTAAGGAAAGAAGTCAATTGTAGGTAAATAACATGGAATTAAACCTCTTGACCTTGTCAGATAATTTATGGGGTGAACCCTTCAATCAAAAATATGCTGATATAAGTTGTTGTAGATTTTATCTATCTTCTAATAACTGAATACTTTAAATTTTGGAAGAGAATCAGGTTTCTGAACAGCTGCTAATCTTTCAGAGTGGAAATTTAGTACCTAAAGAGATTGCACATTTATCTACCAAGATTTGTATTTATGTTTTATAGCCTGTCACTTTTGACATTATGTGTTGACTGTAAATAGAGACATTGTCATTTGACAGCACAATTTTGTGACGTTATTGTAATTTTTAAGTCCACACTATACACATTAATATCTTTAATATCATTTGTTTAAATGTCAGATTATAAACAATGGTGTGCATGCTATTAATTACAGCAGTTGTCTCTATTGTGTCCCAAGAGATATTGACTTTGAACTAATCTGATATTACTGTATAGGGACTGAAATAAATATAACAATAAATTTTATATTTAAGTGTCATGCTTACTTTGTTTTATAAGTACAATGTACTCCATATCATGTTGTCGGGGTTTCTGTCCTACCCGATTCCCTCAGTTGTTAAGTCCCAAAAGACTTCAGGGCCAGCTCTCCCACCTGCCTCAGACATTGATGAAAGAGGAGGGCAGGGAGGCTTCTCTATCCTACCCATGCCACCATACGACAGATGCGTAAGTAGTGGGGACAGCTCTCTCATACTCAAAATTTCATGGTTGACTCACCCACACAACCCAAAGGAGTTGGCTTTTGTGTGTGACCACTGGGAGATGTAGAGGCTGCTCTCCTGAGTGTTATAGTTAGTGGTGGGTAGGGGAGGGTCTACTGCCTGTATGACCTCAGGGTCAGCTCTCCCTCCTGCCTCAGATGATGATGGGCTGGAGGAGGAAGGCATCTGTCCCTTAACCCTGATGTCACATAACAGACGAGTAATGGGGACAGCTCTCTCATGCTTACAACTTTGGAGTTGGCTCATCCAATGGGTTTGGTTCTATTGTGATGCCCAGGTGAGGTTCAGGACGAAGAGTGATGATTTGAATTCAAGAACGTGAACCAACATGGTGGAGAAAACTGTCACAAGTTATCCATATTGTCACATATGTGCTACAACATAGGAAAAAAACACACACGTAATGAATTAATTATATTAAATGTAGTAAAAATAATTAAAACAAGCATGTCAGGTCTGAGAGATGAATGTATGTGTGTGTGTGTGTACCAATGATGAAGAAAAATTTGTATTTTAAAGAACTTTTTGTAATTTTTAGCAGTAGAATTATAGATTATTTAATGATTATGGAATTTTGATTTTCAAGTATAAGACACACAGTAATATTTTGATTTCATAGAGATTTGGGTATAAAAATGTTCCATGTCATGTTGGGGACATTCTAAATCTTTTACATACTTATTATCAGAAATGAAGTCTCAAGTTTTGCACTCCACATTTTCCCCTCTTAAAATTATCTGTGTTTGACTAACTATGCTTTGTTTGAGCTGACTCTAGAATATTCACTTGTCTTTGTGGTTATCAGTGACCATACACTGTTCCTAAAGGATCCTTCCTGACTCAAAGAAGCACTGTGTTAATACTGAAGGAAAGAGGAGAGAGAGAGAGAGAGAGAGAGAGAGAGAGAGAGAGAGAGAGAGAGAGA